>VDFB02047023.1:0-34681 GCA_007258455.2 Sequoia sempervirens | reverse complement strand
GAAACCCTCGGGGTATTGGAACAGATCTTGGAGCATAGGGTTAAACTAATTATGGACAAATTGGAAAATTTGTATCAATGTTATGTCTCCTTGTCACAAGCAGTGGATCAGATAAAGGCCTATGTACATATATTGGACCCATTATTCAAGCAATGACAACTTGTACATCACACCTTAATGACTTTGTGCATAATTTTACAAAGGAGTGTTGAGGCCCTCGCAGCTTTAAAGCCTACTAAGCAAATGGTTTGAATGGTCACAAATGAATTTCAATACGTGTTTGCAGAAGACCAAAAGATCAAGGCGAGAATGGATTCATTTCACACACTAAAGTAGTGGTTCATGCCTAAGATACTAAGGGAAGATTATCAACTGAAAGGATCTAAGGATTGGATAGATGAGTTTAGCAAAATTGTTCCCAACTTCCTCACTAATTTATAGAAGGATGGTGACATAAATATTCATTGCTTCAATTTAACCTTGGGTGAAATAATTGCACTAGATGTTAGATACTCAAAATTCATCATGGATAGCAAAGGGTTATTAGATAGTAGATGGAAGAGTCACTTGGCCAACACAAAAAAAATCCAGGAGTACAAATGGCCTCATGATTACCGCGATTGTGCAATGGGGAGCACACCTACAAGCTCCCAGGAAGAATAAAAGAGCCTTGTAGTGAAGTACCAAGCCTTATAGATACTATCATGGAGAGAGGACCTTGCCAGATATGAATGATCACGGGTACCTTATGATGAGTAATGAACTTCTGTATCTTGCGAGTGCTCTAGACTTCAACATCTGATAAATTCTCTTCACTTCTCATCTTTCATTGCTTTTATGTAATCCTATGTAAACAATGATAATTAAAACTTTTTGATTTCTATTAAAAGTGGGTAACTAAAAAGAAACTTTTTGACATGTCAGTCAGGACAAAATTTTGAAACGTATTGTAAATTTTTTTTGAAGATCAATAGAATGAAGTTATAATTGGTGGTTGAATTTTGGTTTCAGTTGTTTGTTGAAGTGAATTAATAAATGTTATCTTGCTATCTTCAGTTTGATCTTTCCTTGTTATTTAAATTAATATATCAATGGTATATCTGGTTTATCAAAACACATTTGTTGTCAAACAATTCATTTTGTACTACATTTTGGTGTCAAATCTTTGGTAATTATGGTTAGTTTCATTACATTCAAATTCTAAATTCTGGGAAATTATATACAGTAAATAGATTGATGGCTGTTTGGATAGTGAAATTAGCTCTCTTAGAAATTATCTGAAAAATCTTGTCTTGAAATATCTAGAAGGATTATTTTAATTAAAGAGGAATTTGTGGTTTTTTTTTTAACAATGATTTTACAGTGCAACTAGCTTGCTATTTTCATTCAAGATACAAGCCATGATCAAAGTCAAGCACATACCAAGAAGATGGTACTCTACTTCAAACCCTCAACCTAACTTAGTTTTGTCTACTTACATGGGGATATTAAGGAAGTTGCTAAGCAATTAATATATATCATATGTTGTTTGTGAAGGAGAATCCTGTGAAATCCAATATGGCAATGGATCAATATCTGGTTTCTTAAGTAAAGATGATGTCACAGTTGGGAAACTTGTGAAACATCAGGTTAGTAATTTTTTGATGTTAAGGCTTCCTAGTTGGATATCAAAGATATTTTCTCATCAACTTAATTTTGAATTTATGTATAAATGGATTCTTTCATGGTGCAGGTCTTTACTGAGACAACACATGAACCAGGGTTGACATTTTTGTTGTCCAAGTTTGATGGCATTCTTGAGCTTGGTTTCTAGGAAATTTCTATTGATAATGTTGTTCCAATTTGGTTAGTGTTGATAACCTTCATTCTATAATATGTTAACTTCATTCTATAATTTGAACGTATCACCTTTCTTAAATTTTGAACAAGGTTCTGAAATCAAGGGTTCAATATGCATATCTTAGGCCTATGTTGAACACTTTATTTAAGGCATTTGTTGACAAGGCTACACTTTTTTAATTGATTTATCTTTATGTTGTGTTTGGAATTTCTTTTGTAAACTTGCAATATACAATGCACTTTTATTCTTTCTGAATTAAGACTAATATTAATTTTTTTGATTTTATTGAAGCACAACTTCATTCATGGTGGAAAAGGCAGCACCCTATTGCTCATATCAGATGGCACATTGAATATAAAGGAGGAAATATTATAGCTTGGTTATTGTTGACTGCATTGAAGGAGAGAGCTTCATAAATGGGACACGATCAACACTCTCCTTGGATTCTACACGTTATAGCTTGCTCCAGGAAGACTGCCCATGTTGTAGAAGTTTTAAAAGATGAAAGGGGCATGTGCTCGCATTGAAGGGCTTCAAGCATGCATTTCCATCATTGCAAAAGTTTTTTGGAGAAGTTTATTTCTTCCAGTCATTTCTGTGCAATAATGTAACTTAGATTTTCAGTCTTGTGACTGAAAATAACAATTGTAATACTCTATTTCTAAGTTGTAACTAGAACACCTTTCTTTTATTAATAAAGTTCACCGATTTTTCCTTCTCAATGGCTATCTTATTGTGTGCAATTGATGATTGATGTGTATTTCTATGTTTTATGCTTAAATCCTCGAATATCAGTTAATTAAAATGACTAAATCTACTACTAATTGACATTAGTTAATAATTAAATTGGCTAAATATACTACCCATTGACATAAATCAGTGAACAATGAATAAATATGACTAGATATATGACTAGTGAAATCAATGAATAAAAATGACTAAATATACTACCAAATTGATCAAAATGATGATTAAAATTAATGACTAAATACACTACCAATGCACATAAATCAATGAACAAAAATAACTAAATAAGTGATTAGTTAACAACAATCAATGACTAAATATATCAGTGAATTAAAAAATGACTAAATAAGTGACCAAATTACAACAATCAATGACTAATTCAACAACTACATAAGTGGCCAGTTAAATATATCAGTGAATAAAAAATGACTAAATAAGTGACCACATTACAACAATCAATGACTAAATCAACGACTAAATATATCAGTAAAAAAAAAAGACTAAATAAGTGACCAGATTACAACAATCAATGACTAAATCAACGACTAAATATACTACCAAAGTGATTAATCAAAACAACCAATAAATGACTAAAAATGGTTTAGTCATCAATCTGGCCACGTTATATATGACTGGCAATAAACTACTAATGGTCACGTGACCAAGTTCAATCATTTATAAGCAATTTTTAGTAGTTTTTTCAGTAGTTTATTGTTGTTTCTGTACTAGTGAAGGTTTGTTCCTTTTAGGCAAGCTTTGGGAGTATAAATATATATACATTTGGATTTTTTTAGTATCCCTAATTTCCCTAACCCAATTCCCAATGAAATGAGAGGAAAGATTGCTAGGTTTTAGGGTAATAATGCAATAACCAAGGAAGAATATTTAAGGTATTTCATCAATATCACATACAAGTATGAGATAGATATGATGATGTGATGATGAATTTTTTCTACATTCCTTTGAAGAAAGTGCTAAATAATAGTAGAAAAGTATCCTAGATAGTAGTATCGATTCTTGGGAGGAGTCATGGACATTTTTTTAGTTACAATATGGGGATAAGATTGATCCCAAGTTTTTCATACATGAACTTACCACTATTAAGAATGACATCAATGAGATAGTGATGGATTATAATAGTAGATTTATCACTACAATGAGAAAGGTACTGCCACACCTTAAAAGTAATGAATCAATTTGTATTGTTCTTTATTGTGAAACATTTGATTCAAAGATAGGATATTCTTTGTGAGACAAGAATCCACAAACACTTAGAGAATCCTATGCTATAAATATAAACATTGAGAGTAATATGAGGAATTCAAGTAAACACATTAATAGATTTGATGTAAAATATCACAACTAGATAGGGCTACCTCAAGAAATCCACTTATAGTTGAGGATAATTTGGATACAATCATTTGTTCCATGAAATACCTATCCTAGAAGGTGACAAGGAATGATTAAGAGATGCCACCTCAAAATGAATCCATTCATTTTAATGAAGGAAAAAGGATTCACAATAGCCTTACAATATTGATTGGTCCAAGAGAGCACAACAAAGTGATATTAAATATCCCTTAGATAGGAAAGCTTAAGACAAAAAAAGGACTCTAGACCCATTGAGAAGAGATCATGTGAACTTCCAAGAGGTGGCATCATGGTGTAAGTCTTGTTTTCTTCCTCATGATCCATTAAAGTTTGTAGTTTCTCTATCTATGGGAAGGGAGGATGAGTTTCCAAATGAGGAAGGTGGTGTTGAGTACTATGAAGATGAGATTGATTAGTTGGATGCATTTGAAGATGAGCTAGTGGATGATGAACATTGTCAATACAACTATGACATAGATGATTAAATAGTCCAATATGAGGGAGGTATTGATTTGAGTTAGTATGAGTTAATTTCTAATGATTTTGAGCATTTGAGATAACTTATGAGGAAAACATATGAAAGAATAAAGCTTTATGACGAGGATATGAAAATTTTCACTAATGCATTAGTTTTGTGGACATAGGGTGGATATTATTTATGAAGTAGATGTTTACTAACCCAAGGACAACATGTTATTAAGACTAACAAATTTAATATAAAGGTTGACAAGGAGAAACATAAGTTAGATGTTAAACCTGGGGAAGAAATCCTCACAAAGGTCATTGAAAATAGGAAGACCCCTACATAAAAACTAGCAAGGAAAATGTACCTACCTAGAGATCAAGCTTACAATTTATCATCAAATGTTATTCCTACACCTAAAGAAAAAATCCAAGGTAGAAAACCTATGTAAGATCAAGTAGGGTCATCCAAAGGATTAATGGGAGATGAGGAGAGTAAGGAGTCAAGGGATAAGGAAATTAGTTCCTATGAGTTAGTCATACCTTTTCTTCCTGATGCAAATGATGTGACTATTTCATAGAATACACCTTTTCCAAGCTACCGACATATTGATATGATACAAGTATTTAGTCAAATTGGGATTTTTGTGCTAGTAGGTGAAAATCTTAGGATTACTAAGAATGTATATAGGGTTGTCTCTTATATCATAGCTATTGATGTTCCTAGTCAGTCCATTCCAATAAATGATGTAGACAAGGGTAAACAAGATGAAGAAACTATATATGTGTGTCTAGGGGAATCTCTAGTAAATATCCAACTAAATGTTGACCCTTTACACACCACTCTTAAGATTAAATGATGGTTGTTATAAAAATGTATACTAGATTCAAGTACCTCCAACAATGTCATGTCACTTCAAGTTATGAATGAATCTGGATTGAAATTGTCCAATTCCTATGGTAATTTTTTTCATGGAATCTAGGGAAGTAAATATCATTGGAGTTGTGAACAATGTTGAATTTCATCTCATAGCATACCAAAATAAATCAGTTCTAATGGACATAATCATTGTTGATTATCCTTCCAAATGGGGTATGTTATTGTCTAGAAAGTGGGTGGCATTAATTAGAGGTAGTGTTGGTAGAGATTATTGAAAAAATAAAAAGAGTTACAAAAGCCAATATAACCTACCACAAATGACTATGAATGTAATGCATAGCATAAAGCCTACCTAAATCCATATATGTACAGTACATTACTACAGAGAGGACATAGATACATCTCAATGGATTGAAAGGTCCCTTATTAAACAACTCACTGACTTAGGCATACTGTATGTGTAGTTAAGGATTCTAAGTTTTCCCAACAATTGCATATAAAAGACTTTGAACAAAAATAAACTTAATTAGAAACAAACTCAACTAAAACACAAGGACAGTCAAATCAAATGCAAGGACAATTAAATAAAATCAAACGTAAGGATTTTCTAACTGCTATCCCTTTCCATTGAACATAAAAATACAAAGCTCATGTTTGTGATTTGAAATATAAGGGCAACATCTAGAGTTCTCTAGAAATTGGAAGCCCCTTTGCCATTGATGTAGAAAAGTTCATTAAATGTTATACATCAGTGCTTTCCATTCAAACATTATTACCTCTTTTAATTGGAAGCCATTGAAGGACTAGATTAGGTGGTTTGGTGTGAAGCACACAATTTGCATGTCAAATCTAAAAGCCATAAGTATTCCAGTATTGATTGACTGTCATTCATTTAACTGTAGACTGATTTATTTTTGTTTATTGGTTGTACTATTTTGTAATGGTTTCATGTCCTCTTAGAACTATAGCATTTTGTGTCTGTGTCCTTTTCCAAACTTTTTCTTTATTTTTGTGTTCTGTAACCATACTATCTTAACCATATGCTTATAATATGTAAATTTTAACTTAAATCAGTATAAACTCTGAATGGAAGAAACTTAGAAGCCACCATGGTTATGGGTTCAACCATTGGCTTCTTTTAACCACTGTGATAAAGTCCAAGACACAAAACTTGTCTCGAGTACCTTGTACTAGGTAATAGATTATGTATCAGTATGGTAAACTTTATGGTTTTCAAAGTTTTCTTTTTTGATTGTAGGTTGATCATTGGCTGAGTTTTTGCTGACTGCTTCTGTCATATTGTGTGGCTCAGGTTGGTTTTTAAGGTCAGATTGCTTTAATTTCTATTTTGCATTTTTTTTAGTTTTATCATTTTAATTTTGTAGAAGGTCCTGGGTTCTTTTGAAATCTTCATTTTTATTTTAATAAAAAAACAATAATAGTGAAATTTGTATATTTGTAGTTTTTAATTTTAGATTTATTTTGATGAAAAAGGTTAATGTAATTGTATATTAATAAAAAAATTGATGTAAAGTTAAATTCATTTCTTTATTTTGTTATTCATTCTTTATATGTTGCTTTTTTTTTATATGAATAGTGCTATTAATGCACTTGATCTTAATTATGTTTTATCTTTAAACACATTTCCATTGCATGATACAATTAATGACACATCTTTTGTGATGGATGCTTGAATTACACTCTCATCTTCAAATGGTAAATCTATAGATGATGCTTTATATGACAAAGTTACACTTGCCCTACCAACTCATAATATTGTTGAAACAAACTTTAAAAGCTAAAAATGGAGGATCACTTGGACTAAGAGAGGGATCAAGGTAGATGTGTGCCAAAGAATGAGAATCCTACTAGTGTATCAGATGAAAATTGGAAGAATCTTGACAAGAAAGCACGAGGAACCATAAGGTTGTATCTCTAATTATATTCTCTTGAATGTTTTAGAAGAAGCCTTTGCATACAATTTGTGGAAGAAAATAGGTAAAATCTACAAACTTAAGAGTCTTGTAAATAAGTTGTATCCTAAAAGGGAATGTTACTCATTAAAATGAAGGAAGGAGACTTGGTTGTAAAGCATTTAAATGATTTTAATTTAGTTTTGAGTCAATTGGAATTCATTAATCTTAAACTTTATGAAGAGGGTAGATGTACTTTATTGCTTTGCTCTTTGCCTAAATCACGAGAAAATGTATTTTTTGTAACTAATGGTGATATTGTAGAGCCTAAGATGGATTTCATTGTTGCTACTTTGCTTAACAAAGAAATGAGGGAAATTGGTGTTGGCTAAGGGCACTCAATGCGATACCTTGTCTAAGCTAGAAGTATCTACATATTGTACCTTTGCCAATGAAACATTTTTTTTATTCGTGGATGTTGTGGCATCATAGGTTAGGTCACATTAGTGAAAAGGGTCTTAAGACCTTTACTAATAAAAATATGGTGGATGGTTTATCGAGTTATTCTATAGATTTTTGAGTGTTTTTTGGAGAAAAAATAGAGCAAAAATTTAATTCTAGTAGCACTAGAGCAAAGAGAATTGTGGAAGTTATTCATTATGGTTCTTGGTCATGTGAATGTGTCTTCTATTGGTAAATAACATTATTATGTTTCATTTATCAATACTACTATAATTATGTTTGGATTTATTTTCTAAAGCATAAGTCTAAGGTTTTATACAAATTTAAGGATTTTAAGGTTCTTGTAATAAATCTGATGGATCAAATTATTTTTTTATTAAATGTCAAATAATGGAGTTGAGTATTGCTCTATAAAATTTGATGATTTATGTAGGCATGTAGGTATTGTAATACAAAAGACAACTCCTTATGCACCGCAACAAAGTATCATCATAGAGAGGATGAATTGGAGAATAATTGACATGGCTAAAGTGCATTGACTAATATTTAGTTGGATAAGCATTGTAAGTACTCCTTTAATTTCGTTAATAAATCTTATTATTGTAATATAATTGATAAAATACCATATGAAGTGTGAAAAAGTAAAACACACTATATTTTGCACATTAGAGTTTTTTAGCTATAAGGATTATGTTTATGTGCCTAAAGAAGAATGACCCAAGTAGAATTTTAACTCTAAAAAAATTATTATTATTGGTTATGGTAAGAATGTAAAAGGTTATAAGCTTTGAAATTATTTAACTCTACAAATAGTTTATTCTAGACATGTGCTTTTCAAGGAGCTTATAATTATTTCTAATGTTGCACACCAAAGGAAAAATAAAATAAGACAATGTATTTTAAAATTAAAATTGAGAAGAAAGAATATACACTTTTGGAAGAACAAGTTGGACAAGAGGGTGTTGAGGAAGAAGTATGTTTAGAGGATAGTTCATAAGAAGCATTTGAACAAAAAGCTCTTACTACACCCTTGAGGAGGTCAGGTCTACAATGCAACAAAAACAAATTGATATGTATAGCCCACTCAATTTTCCATTTAGTTTTATCTTGTACTAAACCTATATCTATGCAGGAAGCTATTTCTTCAAAGAATTGGGAGTCTTATATGGAGGGCATGCATGAGGATATGATATCTCTAGACAAGTGTGACACTTGATAACTAGTTGAGTCACCCAATGGAAGAAATTCCACTAGATACAAGTGGATCTTTAAGAAGAATTTTAGAGAAAATAGTAATTTAAAAAGTTATAGAATGGTAGCAAAAGGTTAATCCCAAGTTGAGGAAGTGTAATTTGATCAAATTTACTCTCCTATTTCTAAATATACTTCAATTAGATTCCTACTTTTTGTTGTTGAATTGCTTGTGATTTTGAAGTAGAACAGACATATATATATTTTTAACATTGAGATCTTGAAGAAGAGATTTATATGAAATAACACGATTCTTTTATGATGAAAGGAAAGGAAAATTTACTTTACAAGTTAAAAAATCTTTGTATGATTTGAAGTAGTCACCTTGAATGTGGTATCATAATTTTGATGTTTTCACATTATTGCCTTTTGTTTAAGAAGTGAGGTTAATCAATATGTTTATTTTAAATGAATTGATGATCAATTACTAATGATTCTTGTATGTTAATATATGTTTTTCATTGGGAACAACAAGGGTATGATTATGAAGCTTAAAATAGCTTTATGGTGTCTTTGATACAAAAGATTTAAGGGTTACAAAATATATATTCAAAGGTATGGAAATTAGTAGAGATTAGGTTAACATAAATATCTGGCAAAGTTAGAGTAAGTATGTTGACCATATTTTGTAGTAGTTTGATATACAAGATTTTAAATCTAGTAAGTATTCCTTTATTTTTTAATACTATGCTTTCTTTAGAATAATGTACTAAATTAGATGAAAATTTTAAATATATGCACAATGTTACTTATGCTAGTGTCATATGTATTGTTAGAATATTTTCAATAAGGTCTAATTTTTTATATTACACCACATTTGGACTATCTCTTAAGAGAAAAGTGAATTCATTATGCTAGAAAACCTACTAAATCCCAGAAAATTCATGTTTGTGTTTTAATATCAGTAAGTAGTTTTCACTTTTTTGACTTGAAAATCCTACTCAAAAGTATATAAGTAGTTCTCTTCATGTGTATTTTCTCATTGGTAGCTAGCCAATGTAAATATTCCTTCATAGTTCATAATCATGCCTCCCAATTACCATTACACTTGACCTATGCACTAAGCATGTGTTTTATGTTTCTAATCATGTATTAAGATTAATTAATAGTATATTACTTTGAGTTAAACCTTATGTTTATGCATATTTTGTATCACTTGGTGTTGGCCCGATAGAGTGGTGTCATCCTCTTTTATACAACAAGAAATATGAAAAACCATCCACTATTATGTCCTCTTTGCATCATATAGATTAATCTTAAGTTTGATTCTTATAGTGAGAGATATACCAAAATTCAAACTATTCTAAGGGGAGCCCATAGAAAATAAATGATGCATATGACATGACTAAGTTGCTTCATGATACTACAATATTTGTGGAAAAACTAAATGTAGACTGGAATAAGAATCTTTAGGAATTTTAGTTTTTTGAATGATTATTCCTAACATTATGGATGCCAATGGAGTAAAGAGGGGGTTATTCGGTTTTAGAGGGAATATTTCAATAGTTTATTCCCTTGATGTACCCTTCAATATTGATGAATTTGATCAAATGATGTGATTCATCAAGTAGATAAAATATTAGTACTATAAATGAAAATGAACTTCATTAAAGTACAAAAGTTATGTTGAATGCAAAATAGGAAACGAACATGAACAAGGTGGAAAGCATCATCAATGCTAAATGACCCATGGATGAGGAATGGAAGGGGTGAGTGCCTAAGTATAAATACAAATTTGAAAGGATTTTGAATTCTTTATTATTTGGAGTCTTCTCTCATAAAAGAAATTTGGGCTCAATTGAGGAGGTCCATTCATTTTACTTATAATTTCCTTCAAGTACACTATATAGCCAATGAAATGCTTAAATTGGAATAGTAAAAATCAAGTTGATATGACTACATTTAGCAATTACAAAATATATAACATGTGTGATAATGTAATATAAAATTGAAAAGGAAACAAGAATTAGGATTTACATAACTACACATACCTAATATAGGTGGAGTCACATAACAAGAAAAGTATAATGTTGTCATTTATACTTTTGTATTATATAAGAATTTGTAGGGCCCTTTTTTTCTTAAGGACCTTTAACCAAGGTGCGATATTTTGTAATCTTCACTAAAATTAGACCAACAAGAATCATGAAGTTTAGAGGATGTGGATATTTTATAATGGATTCAAGATTAAACTGTATCAAGAAGGATCTTTCATAGATTAGCCAATATTAGTTTAAAGTTATACCGAAAAGAGTTCACATGAAGAGGACCAATATCATTGGAGAAGACAAAGATATGACAACACCTAGAGTGTGTGAACTAACTAAAGTTGTCTCTCTTTCAAGGGTTTTGATGTATTATTTTATCTATGTAAAAAGGGTGGCTAAGTAAGGAGTTCCTTCTCATAAAAAAATCAATCATATGATTGAAGGGACTTGATTCCATTTGATAAGTAACTAGTACCTATAGGAAAATGTATCATCAGTTTCTTTTCACATTTCCTTCATTTGAAATAAAATTAATGGTAAGTTTCATTTACACTCCTGCATTTCTCTGAGGCATCGCCAGCATCATAACATTCTAAAATTCTGAGAGATTGGACCTTGAAGTAACTTTAAAAATTAATAACCATACTATAAAAGTTGTAAATCTAAGTGACAAGAGTGTCGATCATCCACATGAGATGGGCCTTATCACTTAGTTATAAATATAGATGCTACTAGCTATATAAAAGAAGTTAAAACTTTGTATACCAATTTGTACTAGTAATCCAATCTAATACTCTTGGTGCCATAATTGTAGACATTTTATGAGTAGTTTATTGGAATTTCTTACGTATTCGCTAGCTTTAGAACATCAATACAAGACCAAAAATCATTTTATTATGCTGTTTGTCTTCATTGTTTACCATCGACAATTTTAGGAAACTCTTCTAATTTTTATATATATTTGTTATTAGTACCAACTATTTTAATTTACAAAATTCTTACAAATATTTTTAATAATGATATATGTGATAATTATATTGAACAAGTTATAAATAAAGATACTACATTGTGGTAGGTGAAAGGGAATTTGAGGGTTTAATCCTTTCAAGACGAGGTGTAGTTTATTAAAACTTTACAAAACTATAAGGTGCATAGTATTTGGAAGTACAAGATGAATTAATTTATCAATTGTAATTTATCTAAACACATGAATTAGAAAGATTTCATCTTCAACATGTGTACACCATATTGTAAGAAAAGTGTTTAACATGTAAGTATGCACCATTATGATATCCATTCCCATGACCATTAAATACATCAATCCATGAACCTCTAATAATATGAGAACTATAAAGGTTATGAAACAAGACATAATGAAATATATAATCATTTTAAACATGTGCATCATTATCATTTATAAGTTGAGAATCATTATCATCATTAACACCATCATATGAGAAAGAAAGAAAAGCATCATTATCAATTACACAAAATTTAAGAGTATCATCATGGAATATGTCATAAAGGTGCAAATAATAAGCACCAACATCAATATTAGTTTCATATGCTTTAAAAAACTTAGATGTATATAATATAAAATCACTAATAGAGTGTGCATTTGAAACATAACTTATATTATCAATAATAATGCCACCATGAAGTAAAGAGTCATAAAACACATCATGAGAGGAAAAAGCATGGTCATGTAATGAAGCACAATGGAATATAGAATTATGAGATGGTAAAGAAATTGTTGCAAGGTGTTTCCCTTAGTCTCCTTGGTGTGGGCCAACGCGACGCTCGAGATTCATGACATGGTTTAATCGCCTCCTATGGATCTTGGATCTTGTATAAATCCAACAGTTGTATCGGGCATTAATAGGTTGATCTTTTGGTGCAACGACAACTGCCTGTGCAACACTTGGTATCAGAGTTGAGGTCATAGGTTTGAACCCCTCGCTTGAGCTGGGGGGGATTGTTGCAAGGTGTTTCCCTTGGTCTCCTCGGCATGGCCCAGTGTGGTGCTCGAGCTTCATGGCATGGTTTAACCGCCTCCTGTGGATCTTGGATCTTTTATAAATCTAGCAGCTGTATCGAGCATTAACAAGTCGATCTTTTGGTGCAACAACAACTGCATGTGCAACAAAAATAACATAGTGAGACACAACATCATCATGTATAGAAAAACATAGCTCTCACACAAAGCTATCATTAGATTTTTCATAAGATGCAACAACAAAAGAACATGAACCTAAGGATATAGAAGGAGGACTATCATGACATGTAGGAGAAATAACACCAAGATGATCAACATCCTCATGAGTATCTAAGTAAGGAACAACTACATCACATAAAGCAATATCACCATGTATATCACAATAAGATAGGGCTACCTCATCAATATCCATCATACAAGGCACATTAAAAGCATCTAAAGGACTACACTCAATGGTAAAACATCATCATGCTCATAAACATCACTAGAACTGTTCATAAAAAAAGAATCATCAAGATGAAACACATGAACATGTGAAATAAGTATATCAAAAATGGGAGGAAAAACAATAACCAACTCTATGAAGGAAGGAAAGTCACACACAATGAAATAATGCTTCCATAGAAAATTTATTATCAGCCATAGGATAAAAATACATTAAAGCCTCAAGGATGAAAGGGTCAAATATCACAAAATGTGCAAATTTATCAAAATCAGTAAGGTATACATGGATAGATGCTAATGAAAAAGAAACACAAGAATCCATGATAAATGATATAGTGAGAATGCACAATCCAAGGGTGGCTAGGTAGGGATTTAATAGATCAAAACAATAAAATTATAAAAATTAAGCTAGATGTACTAGTAAAACACAAAGAATAATAGATCTAAACCATAATCAAATCCAAATAAATAATAAATATTTAAAAACTAAATCTAAAACCTTAATTAGAAAAAATAGGGGTAAGAATGTTGGGTTCACAAAAGATATAAAGAAATAAACATGCCTTTCACAAATATATTAAGTATAAATTAATTAAATTAAAGTGATTAGAAAATATACACTAGGATACAAAGCTAAGACTATTAGGATTAGGTACGTTATTCACTTTGCAAGTCATAGTTGAATAATGTGATAATCTAGGTAAAGGCTACATTGTTGCAAATATTATTTCCTATGTGTATTCCCAATTATCATGAAATGGGTAAAGTAGGATGGCCTTGTGAGAGTTGGAGGGATACATGGAGTGGAATATTCATTTAGACGCTTAACAATATTATTTGTAAAGGGCATACCATGGGAGGAAGCATTATAAGACATGAGTGGACATTTGACATGAAGTGGAAAGGAATCCATGACACTTTATGATGTTGTAAGAAGAATCAATGAAATTGAAGGGATGTAAGAAATAATTTATAACAATATGTAAGAAGATTATTATTTTTGAACTTGGCTAATTGATTTTTTTTTTGGATAAAAGGCCAGAGCCTAAAACTTGGGTAATTGTTATTTTGTTTTCAATTGGGTTACTTTTCTCTCTAGAGAAGCTAAACAACAAAGTTCATGAGAATGGTCTTGAAGTTTCTAAAAAGATGCTTGTAACTCCTAGACACATTTCATGAGGTCTCTTTCCATGTTGATTGCTTAGATCATGGTTTTAGATAATGGATTTGGGAAACCATTTAGGTTTTTCTAGATGCCTTTACCTATATTATAGAGCATTGGGATATTTTTAATGAGAGGAGGTGTAGGTTGGATCAAGATTACTTTACTAAAATGCTACTATGGTTTAACCATGGATGAAAGATGGTATACTCATGCTATTGGTCATTGTAATATGTAATATGTATATGTATGTATGGTTTCATGTGTGAGATGTGACACGTTTTCAAGGAGGAAGACATTACATGTTGAGTTACATGTTGAAAAATAGGTGTTAGAAATGGGTGTTGGTCTCCATAGTGGAACAAATACTTATTCTGTAAATGTTCATTTGGTGAATACTATAGGGGTTTCATGATGTTTGGAGGGTCAAGTTTTTTACTTGAAAGAGTTTTATCTACATACATCTTGTGTTCTTTCTCTCTTAGTCGAGTATCTTTCTTCTCCTTCTATTCTCCTCTCATTCTATTTTTTCTCTAAAAATATATTTTACTAGCCATTATGTTGTTAAAATTTTAATAGCTCTAATATCTACACAACTTTCCTCTTAGGGTTAATAATAAAAATAAACTCTTTTTTTCAACAATGATTTATACATATAAATAAATGTGATAATAAATTTAAGGGAACTTAAATAAAAAGAATAATAGTACTTAAATATGTTAGAAACCAATATCAGATTTACAAACCGAAAAGACCTTCCACATAAGAGAAAATCAGAAAAAGCAGAGAGGTTGCAAAATAATGTGCAACATAATATTATTCGAGAATTCAATAATTACATGATAATGATTTGCTTTATAAAAGCAAAGATGCATAACCCTAATCTTATCTTGAGCAACAAGATAGCTCAACAAAATAAGGATGACAACTAATTAACCTAGGAAATTTAAATAATTAATTATACGAATTATGTAAAGTGTAAGTCAAAATATTAATTACACCAACACTTCCACAAGTGGGAACTTAGGGAGGAAACAAATAAAGCATGCACCTAAAACTAAGATAGATACAAAGAAAGCATGAATAAGGTCAAACAATAAAAGACTGTCAGTGCAAGTACAAATGCAATAATGAAGTAGAAGAAAACCGATTAGGACAAAACCCCCTACAATGGATATTTGCTGCGAGAGAACCAACGGAGAACAACGTAGGTAACATTGGAACCCATAATCACGACAAGCAAGGAAAGATACCTCACATCACAGCTGAAACCAAAACCGGAATCCTTGATGATAATGTAGGCCGGGCAGATACCCACGGAACACTAGAAAACTAAGCAAACTAGAACAACCCTAGAATCTGGCTGGAAACCTTGATAGATGATATGATAGCCGAAATTTAGAAGCGAAGTGAATCACCGATGCGATTGCGAGCTGTGACTAAAATCTTCCATGGGAAGGAGTACAAAAGCGGAACTCTGGAACATTAACTACATAAAACATGGCCCTCAAAGCTGAGAAAGAAGCTGAACCAATGGGATCAAGAACCAACAACTCTCAAGAGTAACAGGCTGATGAATCCATTATGTATCAAGCAATAGCAAAAATGGCCAAAAGAAACTAGGAGACCAGATATAACCCATATGATTTTTCAGCAAATCAAGATGGAGATGGAGATCAAAGTGAAAACTACACTCTAATCAGATTTATTATGCAAGAAACCCCCCTGAATGGAACTTTATCACAGTTCGTTTATTACAATAACCCAACGATTGTAAAAGGAGAGCATACAAACATGCATAAACAGAAAATAAGATGATGTGGTACTGAAATGAAGTACAAATGTTCAAGTTTCACCTTTCCAATTGCCAAAACATCCAAGTAATCTCCAAAACACCCATCGGGACAAATTTGGAATAACAAAAAACTTGGGATAGATACAGAAAAAATTGCATGGATAGAAAGATAGAGCTCCTCAATACCTTTCCAATACCGCAAAGAAGACGAAAATCGGAGATCGTGGCAAAAAGTTATGAGCTCGGAAGTCCAAAATGAACATCTGACTTCAAACAGTAATAAATGCAGATAAACAAAAAAATACTGAAAAATAAACATCACCACTAGAAAGTGCTCGGAACCAGCTTTCCGGCGATATTTTTTTTTCGAAAATATGAGTTCGGACGCAAAAGTTATGCCCAAAATACCAAAACTCCTCCAAAAGGGTTTGGAGTTAAGCCTGGCGGCTAGGCTAACCGCTAGCATTAACCACTAGCGGTTAACCGCTAGCAGTTAACTGACGGCGGCGTCCATTAACTCTGGTTTTAAAAAAAAAAATTCTTGGATTGCATGCTGTACTAGGCCATACGACCCAGAAATAAAAAAAAATTACCTCTGAGATCAACGTGGTAATTTTGTGATTTGTGATTCGATTTGGAGTTTTGGCTCACGAACATGATGGTGGGGAGTCCGTTGGGCTGGCAGCTCAAAAATTTCCAGATGCAGCTTTGAATCTGGAAATCCTCATAAAGCTTCCGTCCTTGCCAGATACGACGGCGGAGGCCTTTTTACGTGAAGCGAAAGGCAAACATTTATTCTGTGACTCTGGATTCAATGGAATGCTCAGATCTAATCCAAAATGTTTCATAAATAAGCTCAAGGCATGAAACCCTCGAGGAACCCCGAACATGCTCTGCAATGATTTTCTCAAAAATCGGAGAAGGGGCTGCAAATCAAGGCTCTGATACCATGTTAGAAACCAAGATCATATTTACAAATCGAAAATACCTTCCACATAAGAGAAAATCAGAAAAAGCAGAGAGGTTGCAAAAGAATGTGCAACATAATATTATTCGAGAATTCAATAATTACATGATAATGATTTGCTTTATAAAAGCAAAGATGCATAACCCTAATCTTATCTTGAGCAACAAGATAGCTCAACAAGATAAGGATGACAACTAATTAAACTAGGAATTAAATAATTACCTAAATAAACTTATGTAAAGTGTAATTAAATATTAATTACACCAACAAAATCTAGTTTGAATGTTGGTTTAATTGTGAGAATTTCCACAAAACAATTCACTAAAGTGTTAAGACCCCTATGATCATCAATCGACTAGTTAGAAGGCCAAATATTGATTGCTCAAACTTTGGGTTGATTTCACATTATGAAATCGATGGGCATGAGAGTGTGTTGCAAATCATTAATGGATCCCATAAAATTGTCCTTATAAATTGATCTTTTCAAGGGTTTCACACGTATATACCTATGCAATAGAGCTTCTTTGAAATCTAGACATATAATGAGTGATTGATAGTTTTGATAAACACCTTTGAGGAGTTTGCTAGGTAGGGAGTATTCTCCCTTGGTCAAACCCCTAGCCATGTTGATTTAATGGCTTTGAAATAGTGATACAAAATGCCAAGCAATTATGAAACATTTCTAGTCAGGTGTTATTGCAAATGTTTGATGCTAAGTGATGCTAAGGGGATAGGATGAGCCATATTTTAAAAAAAATGAATTTAAAAATGCATTGGTTGATTAGATTTGATTTCAGATAGTAGAATCAATATAAGATAAAGAACACTTAATCTTGTAAATTAAATTTACATTTTTAAAATATAAAAAATTTAAGATCAATAAAACTCATATCATTTACCATAATTATAAAAAACACACTACTTGTACGCTATTTACTTTAAAACCAGACCAAAAAAAATAAAAATGAAACGAAGAATATAATTATACAATTTTCACCATTGCAACAAACTGATTCCTCTTTATAAATCTCTTTGATAAAATTGCTTATCTTATAGTAATTATATTTCCAAATGTCTAAAGAAAGTCAAATCAAATCAAACGCAATGATTTTCTTTCTGTAACAAAGCTCCTGTTTGTGTTTTGAAATCCAAGGCCAGCATCTAGAAACAAGTTCATTAAATAGTACACCTCAGTGCTTTCCAGTCATATACGATTACCCTTTTTATTAGAAGCCATTAAAGAGATAGATTAGGTGGGTAAGTGTGAAGCAAACAATTTGCATGTCAAGTCTAAAAGCAATAAACATTTCAGTAGTGATTGATTCATTTAAAACTGTAGCATGCTGTGCATGTGTCCTGTAAGCATACTGTCTTAAACAGTTGGGTATAATCTGTAATTTTTGACTTAATTGAAGATAAGATCTAAAAGGAAGAAGCCACCATGATTATGGGGTCCAACCATTGGAGTGCGTAATACAGTAAAATTTGTACATTGTCTTAATTGTAGACAGAGAATTGGATCATGATAATGATGACGTTAAGCATCTTTTAAGCACTGTTCTAAGGTCCAAGACACATGTCGATTTCATTGTACTAGGTAAGGAAAGTCGGTACTAACTCTGGATGTCTAATATATTTTGTATTATGGTTTAGATTTAATTGAAGAATAGTTTATATATTATAATAGTAAAATTTATATATTTCTTCAGTACATATGGGTTTTCAAAGTTTGTATACTTTTTGTATCGTAGGTTGGCTATTGGTTGAGTTTTTGTTGTCTGTTTCTGTGGTACTCTGTGTGCTAGACTGTTTCTATTTTGTTTTTTCCTAATTTCCTAATTTTGATTTTGAAACCATTATTTTTACTTTAATTAAAAAAAATAGTGAAGTTTGTATATTTGTATTAAAATTTTAATTAATTTTAGGTTTGTTTCAATGGGAAAAAGGTTAATATAATTGTATATTAATAAATAATGTTTTATGTGTAAAGTTGAGTTCATTTCTTTATATTGTTACTCATTGATTATATGTTGCTTGTTTATTATAAGAATAGTGTTAGTAATGTACATGATCTTAATTATATGTTATCTTTAAGCACATTTCCTTTGTTTGAAGCAATTAGTGACATAACTTTTGTGATTGATACTCAAATTACACTCTCATCTTTGAATAATAAACCTATAGATGATGATTTATATGACGAAGTTACAATCACTCTACCTACACATGACATTGTTACACCTTATGATGGTATTTCAATTCCATGTCATGATGGTTCTATAGAGCCATGTTGTTTTGATATGATACATTATTTTATACTTGACCATCATTCTTCTACAACTCATGTAAATCCTATGGATGTTCATAATAGATTTTCAAATAGTGATATCCTCCATCATGATGACATACATATTGATGATATTCCACTACCTTCTCAGGTAGGCACTATTGTTTTTTCATTGTCTTTTCCCAATTTACATGATGATATCATGGGTCTTAGTGAGGAGGTATTAAATCATGATTATGATGGTATCACAAGTACTTCTTTACATGTTAAATTTTCTTGCTTGTAAATTATGAGCTCATTGATGATGATACCTTATTGATTAGTGAATTTATATAATATTTAAATGTTAAATATTTGTAATAGTTTGATTCATCTTGTATTCTTCACACTTCTTTTATGAACTTGGCACATGCCTTCATTGCTTATTTTTCAAACCTAATGCCCGTGAAGACGAATGGACATCATGATACCTTCTCATGCTTTATCCTTTGATGCTTTCTCTCCTATTATCCACATGCATTATACATATACTAAAATTACCTCTCATGATATACCATCCTCTCCTAAATATGCACCACAATTTTGTACATATCATCATACACATAGACATTCTAAGGGCATAGACATTATATGCAAACATAACATTCAATAATTTATAGACAAAGGGTAGATAAACTTTGAACATGCTCATGAACACACAACTCCTTCATTTGATGAGGTGAACCATATGGAAGCCACACATGCATCAAGAGATTAGTCTTGTTTACTATTCCACGTGGCATAAAGGAGAAGCCAACTAATATGAGAGATGAATCCATTGCTCATATATCCTTATTTATCTCTCATATTACTTGCCACATTCTGTTCTTTTAGCTTTATGTGTCCATGCTCCTAGTTAGCATGTGGATGATACAAATACACCTTTAGTGGTACATATTGACACAAGTGACTTTGAACACATAAGCATATTGAAAAAAGTGGCTTTAAAAACATGAGCATTTTGACACAAGTGACTTTGAGCATGTATTTTTGTTCATTTCACTCCTTTTGTTTTTTATTATTTATACTTTGGCCTTTTTCTTTAATATATTTTTTGTGATCCCCCTTTATATTCATCCACTTACCTTGTTTTCCCTTACACTTTGGTCACTTTGATTATGCCATTTTTTTCACCTCCTATACTAATTTTGATGCAAGGGTATCATGAGGGACATCATGGCGAATCTGCATGGTCTCTAGAAAGATAGAATAAGAGGCATTTCACATGTTTGATGGATAGTTAATAGTTGTTGATGAGAAAACTTTGGAACATTTCATTGTGCTATGTCATTGAGTGTCACATTTTAAGTGGTAGTTTTGTGTGTGATTAGTTGGTCTATTGATAAAGTTTGAGATGATTTGTATGGGTCTAATTCTATAATTTATCATATAAGTGTCTATGAGTGGGAAAAAATATTTAGTTGGGAATAATTGTGATTTGTGAAAGGTTATTTTGGGTTTCACAAAAGGGTAGATATTAAAAAAGGTTGTGTGGTTTGTTGGGAAGGTGTATGTTACTGCATGAAGATTATCCACCATTGGATTGATTGGATTAATTGAGAAAAGTAGATAAATAATAGGTATGTGTAGGAGTAGGGGAGCAAGTCCACTAAGAGGTGAGCTAGATAAAAAGGAGTATGATATGGAGTGCAATATTGTGAGTGGGTCATGTAAAGATCATGTAGTATTAAATTGTAGCCCATACAACAAGTCTACAATTTTCATTTCTAAGTTATGTATTCATTTATGTGAAAGAGCCATTGATGCACATTGTAATTGTCTTCATAACATTGATATCATAAGAGATATTTTGGAGGATAGGTTTTTCCCTCGGTGAGGGTTTTCCTAGGGTATATCAAGTGTTATCCTAGGTTGTGCTCTTGTTTATATGTGGTTATTTGTGTAGGCTATATAGTTGGATAGTTCCTCTTGGGACCCTCTAGTTGTGACTATATCAAATGATAGTAGAGTGAGGTTGACCTCAGATTAGTGTTGTGGGTGTTAATGCACTTTGTCAACGTGATTTTTCAAATGAGTTATTCAAATAAGAGGTTGGTTTAAATTAAGGAGTAAATAAAATATGAGGAAGTGAATTGTGATGAATTATACTTTGTAAGAATTAAATAAGGTGTATAGTTGAGGTAGTTTGCAAGAGGTTTGCAAACAAAGTGCTAATCAAGAAAGGTTTTCAAGATGCCACCAAAGAGAGAGGAATCCTAAAAATTGTAGGAACAATGAAAAAATTAATGAGATGTTGAAGGAAATACAAAATTGGGTGAATGTTCTAGAGCAATATTATCAAAGGAACCCTAATCCTAGGGACAAGGATGTTGCAAGGTGCGTGCCCTTGGTCTCCTTGTGTTGTCCAACACAACACTCGAGTTCGTGACATGGCTTAGCCGTCTCCTATGGATTCATTAACTTTGGTGGCTGTATCGAGCATTAATAGGTCGATCTTTTGGTGCAACGACAATCACCTATGCAACAATTGGTATCAGAGCCTAGGTCACGAGTTCAAACCCCATGCTTGTGCTAGGGGAGGGATTGTTGCAAGGTGTGCACCCTTGGTCTCCTTGTGTTGTGCAACACAATGCTCAGGTTCGTGACATGGCTTAACTGCCTCCTATGGATTCATTAAATCTGGTAGTTGTATCGGGCATTAACAAGATGATCTTTTGGTGCAACGGTAGCCGCTTGTGCAACAATGATTGTTGCAAGAGTTTTTCCCTTGGTCTCCTTATGTTGTGCAGTGTGGTGCTTGGGTTTGTGACATGGATTAACTGCCTCCTTTGGATCATGGGTCTTGTATAAATTTGGTGTTTGCATCGGGCATTAATAGGTCAATCTTTTTGTGCAATGACAACCATTTGTGCAACAATTGGTATCAAAGCCAAGGTCACAGGTTTGAACCCCTCACTTGCGTTGGGGGGGATTGTCACAATATTTTTTCCCTTGGTCTCCTTGTGTTGTGATGTAGAACAAAGAGGAAGAAAACACCTTCTTAATCTTCACTTGACAAAATCAAAATCTCCTTTGTTAGCCAATTCATTCAAAGTCACATTTCCCTTACAAAACCTTCACCCAAGCATTCAATTTTGCAATTAGAGTTCCAAAATTCAATAGAATCCTCAAAAAACCTTAAACTTCTTCAATTCAATCATAAAACAACAAACACAAAGTCATCCCCCTTAAAATTTTGTCAATCCATTATTGACTATCCCCATCATTCCTCAATGGCACTTACAAACTATGAAACTCCAAACTTTTCTTCCCAAGACACAAACAATGATTCAAACACCTGGAAAAACATTAGATTAATAGACTCAAGCCCAAACACGAACTTAAACACCACAAATTTGAGAACTCACAAAGTAGTCTGTTCTAACTAGCCTAATTGGGCTTCCACTTATCAAGTTATCTTGCTCTTGCAACAATAAAGAATTTGTTGACTCCAAATGTGATCCAATAGCATTCAAGACCCCACAACTGAACCATCTTCAAAGTGTTTTATGACCATTCAAAAAGGAAAATATCAGAACTTTACAGATGCTGTCCTAAATAGGGCTGTGGTAACTCACTACCAAACAGGACAGTCAAGAGATAGATTCCAAAAAATTTTCAAATTTACCAATAAAAATCCTAAAATGTATTCATTATACATCTAAGCACCATTCAATAACAATATAACTCATTAAGAAGTCAATAACTACGAACAAACTCTTGAAATCACACTGTACATTGTCTTTACCAGTCCTTTTCATGTTTTACAGACTTAGGCTTATTAATTTTGATATCTCCAAAACACAATTATTCTTCACCATTATTTCAAACATCTCATTTTAGATTTGAATAAGATTTATTTACCATTAAAAGCTCATTTCAAGAGCATTTCATAAAACCATAGATGTTAACTTCATAAATTTATGTTTTACCAGTCAAAACACAGTTTTACAGTTTGAAACTTTAATTATTCCACCCACTAATCTTAATCATTTGATCTAAAACACAAAGAACATGAAAATAGATTCCATAAAGATTCTTTCCACCGAAAATGAGCCTTTTCCCATGGTTAAAATGCAAGAAACATAAAAACTTAAGTTTTTGTTTACCCTAAAGAGGGTTTTTAATAGTTTTTAGAAAAATGTCTATATCTTGCTTATAATAAAGCCAAAATGCATGAAAAAAAATCCAATAGGAAGGTGATTGACATATCTACCACGTGCAAACAAGTTCTCATCAATTCCAGCCCGTACAATGGTCGTACAAGAGCCTGAAACAATAAATTTTTGTAGAAAAATGCATAAACAGTGCCTTTATTCCTTCAAATTTGATTGTGCAATCACCCACAAACTTCTCCAACGTACAAAGAGCCTTTTTAAAGGCACACAAATGACCTTTAAACTTCTAATTTCTCTACTACTCCACCAACACTAAAAAACACCGTGACCTTTCATATTCCTAATGTTGGCTTTTGTGCACCTCTTTAACAATTCTTGCAAATTATGCTGGACAACTTTACATTTTTACAATTTGTTGCTCTTGGACCAAATAAACATCAAGTGACCTTTTATAATGACCTAAGAGTGTACAAAATAACTTATTTAACCTTATCAGAAAACCTTATCCCGCAACCGGTGTGATGATGCAACACTATCAAGCACAATTCATTTTTTCTTAAAAAGAGTAGCAATGACGAGTGAAGTAACCTACTCTAACACATACATCCTCTAGGCCACACAACGTGTCTACATGTGAAATTCCAAACTTACAAAATTATTCTAAAACATAGTATATGGAATTAACTCATGATAACAACATACAACAAAGCAGTAATCCATTGCAAAATAAGTCTAACACATAGAAATGTAATGAGCATATTTCCACAGATACAACACCATATAAACAATATATACCATTTAATCCAACGATAAATAAATCATACATAATGTTACAATTACATCACAAGGGTTCTCCTCGATACAAATGAGGATTACAATTACATAGTGTCCACTGTTACAATGAGAAAGAGAAGTACAAATCCATAGAAGCACATGAGCTCCTTGAACAAGAAGATCTCGCCATCACGAACAGGAAGAGAAACTCAACAGTGTAAGGTGCACACCACCCAACCATATGGTACCCGTAGGCCCAAACCCCCGTGCTAAGAGATAGTAACAGGTAACCAAAACAAACCTACTACCTCTAGACACAGGAAATACACAAGATAACATGGTACTAGTAAACACCAACAAAAGGTCACATTGCTTCCAGAATCACTGAATCAAGAACAACCACTGTACAAAACAACTGATTGTTGTCATAGGAGTGTCATCACAAAGGTTGCATTGGTTATCCTAAGGAGATCTTCGTAGGTCCCGACCCCCATCTTGGGTTATCCTGGTAACCTCTTATGAACTCCAGCCCCACATGCACACTAGTGTGGAATCGATTATCTTTTGAGAAGACAAGATAATGACCTTGCCATTCCAGGCCTTCCCAACTCATCTCAAGTCTAACACAAGCCCTTGAGCCAATGAGAGAGGCTAATTATCAAGTTAAATGTGTTAACTACCCATTCCCCTAATGTAGGTTATTTAATTTCCATTGATTACACTGACTTCCACACAAGTTACCCTGGGACCACTTTGTGTCCCAGCCCTCGTTGAAAGCCACTCCCCTATCGACAACACAATAACTCATTCTACACCCAAGGGTAGACAGTGCACAAAATGATAATAACATAACACAAGAGATAACACATCCCTATGGATGTCCAATACTGAAAACAACTACGTGTACTACCCAAGGAAATCTCAAGGGAAAATAAAAAAAAACCCCTTTTTCAATTACAATCTGGAAGACTTACATTTCCTCTACAATAAATATCCCCCACATTACCCTATTACATCAATACTAGAAGTTACAATAAGCAATCTCATGTAATTAAAAGCATTACTATTCGGATTTCCTAAATCCAATAGATCAATATCTCACACTAAAATACACTATTCAAAACACAATTCCCATTAATAATCCACAACAGAATTATATCAAAAGTTTAACTATAGTTTCACAACCACACATAATATCTAACCCAATTTCACAATTAAACTAATTAATCATTTCTAATTAATTAATCGTGCTTGCATACATCTATTGTAATAAACAAACATTAAACAAATATATTTGATATGTATATATACAATTAAATATAATTATATATAAACATATAAATATATTATTTAATTATAAAATCAACTACACCATAAAAGAAACTCATTTATTTAAAAACTAAATCCATTTACTCATAAAAATCATTTAAATAATAACATCAATTTAAATAAATATATTTAATTATATATATAATTATGTATATATACATATACACACACAATTATATATATATATATAATAAATATATTATCTAATATATAAAAATGAACTATATTTACAATTATATAAAAACAAATATATATAGAGAAAGATATAATATATATACATACATTATTTATTAAAAATATATAATATACATTATATATTAAAAATATATAATATATACTACATATTATATATATATATATATATATATATATATATATATATATGGATATATATATATATATATATATATATATATGACAAAATACTAGCAGTACGTAAATGCAGTAGTGCCCAGCTTCAATCAAGAGAGATAGGCAAAGTTTCTTTTCCCAGGTAGGTTGTCAAGCACGTGCAGCCCCTGGCTGTGATGTGGCTTGTGAGCAAGCAGCTACTACTCCATGTCCCTTTGTGGGTGTATTTCCAGCCAATCACCATAACTATTAATATTGTTTAAACCTTACAATTTTATTACATACTAATATAAAAATTCCCAGACATAATTCATTAAATCGATTTTGTTCATATGTACTTTCTAATAATAAATTTCAATAGAAAAAATTTTATGAAAATATATAGTCATAAATATATATATTTGTATATGTATATGTATATATATATGTTACAATATATATACATATATAAATATATATAAATTTATCAATGAATACTACAGTTGAACGAATTTTCACAATACTTTTCTACAGGAAAAAGATTTATAAATTTATCAAAGTTTCCCTAAATTCTCAAATATTTTCTTTGAATTTCCTATTGTGTTAAAACAAATCATTTTCTACAGAGATCTATAATTTCCTTTTGTATCAATCTATTTCAAATTACCAATTTACACAGAGGATCTAAATTGTTTTCTACAAAGGTTCAATTTTCACGGCAATCTTTTAAAAGCAAAAGCTTATACAGTAATGAAAACCTCTTCTAATCTTTTCTAATTTGCATTACAATAATTAAAAAACTCTTTCAAATCAAAATTCACAAAAACAATTAAGGAACCTGTTCCAAAAGAATTGTTGCCTCGAGGATTGATGCTGAGCTTCTCTGTAAGCTTCAATTTGCCAAGATTTCCGAAGCTTCCTCCAAAAGAATTGCCACTTCCTAGAGAATAAAAACAATCCACAACCAAGAATATAACAAACTAGATTCCTAGAATTATCAAAAAGCTTCTAAGATCTACAATTTCTTCAAACCACAGAACAAATCTTTTAATTTCCCCAAAAACCCATGTTCTTATTTTTCCCGTGTAAACAACTTCCTCTTTTTTCACCAATTTCAATCAATCTCTCCGTAAATCAATTTTAAGACAATAAGAAAACAAATCCTTCTAACTTTCAGTTCACACAACAAATATCTCTTCTTTAACAAACCAAGATATTTCTAAAATCTTTTCCCAAATATGCATTTAAAAATTAAAACAATTTATTTAATCTAATTTACAATTAACTTATTTATTTTAATTCCCAATTAATTTCATAATTAAAATTACTTAATAATATAACATAAATTAAATTAATTAATTTATAATAAAATCTCAATATTAATTAAAAACTTAATCACAACAAATAATTTAATCCTCACAATTTAAACTTGCACGATAAATAAAATACCAAGACCAACATGGATAAGGATCATGACCAACATGACCTACCTATTACTAATCGCGGTAAAGGCTCATTGCTGCTACCAGATTATCTCCTAATCATCATCATATGAGTAGGTGGACACTTAATCTATGGAAACCACGCCATGTGAAGCCTTTGTCCCGCACTTGTAAACCTACAACAAGTAGAAATGTCGTACATGTATACAGAGAGTAATTCATACACACCGTGAAGAGAGAATCGCAAAAATCATAGGGCACTCGCAAGAAAGTGATGCAATACTGTTCTCTTCACCAATGCAATGTCACATCAACTAACGAGATAATATATCAATTAAACTACCATAAGCATATATAGCAATGTCATCACAACTAAGCATCTATGCAAACATAAAGCATATTAAACATAATCACCATGCATATAATGTATCATCACATCCATATAGTCTATCATCGCCCCACTTTCAGCGATAGAACAACCATAACATGTACAAGGTCCAACAAAGACCAATCCATCAAGAAAAACATAAAAATGAAAGTGTCACAATTACAAGGTCAAGCATCAAATTGATCATCATTTTCAAGAATTCTACACTGTTTGCGCCCTCATTGCGTTAAAGATGATGCTTGAGTTTGTGACATGGCTTAATCACCTCTTGTGGATCTTGGATCTTGTATAAATCTAGTGGTTGTATTGGGCATTAATAGGTCGATCTTTTGGTGCAATGGCAATCATATGTGCAACAAAGGAGAGTGAATACTAGGAATAGGAAGCATATCATGTGGATTTAGTTGGAAGAAAAGAGAATACAAGGGAAATAATGTTGAAGGCTATTTCTAACATTTGTAAAAGGAAAAGGGTGGACATACCAAACAACTTTAGGAATTTCGATAATGCAAAATTGACAAACTAAGTCATAGATCTAGAGGATCATTTTGAGTATGAGGAAATTGTAGACCTAAATTGGGTAAATTTTGCAAAGAAAAAAATAAAATTCCCTGCCATGATATGGTGTAAGTAACTCTAGTTGGAAATAAATGCAATGAAGACCTAACATTATGGAGTGGGACTAGATGGTGGAAATTTTGAGTCCAAATTTATTCTAGCCAACTATGAGTTGGAGTTGTTGAATGAGTTGCTCAATTTTCCATAAGGAGAGATGGATGCAAAGGAGTAAATTGAGGAGTATTGTAGGAAAAAAATTAGGTCATGACAACATGAGGAAGGGGCCAAGAAAGTGGCTAGGTATATCAATAGATTGAGGGAATCCATCTAGAAGGATTTATGTATATGAAATATCTAGATGGTAGAAGAGGCCTATCAACTATCTCTCATCATAAATAAAAGTTGAACTGAAAGAAAGAGGATAGGTGGAACCTCTAGAGAGGAATAAAGGACAAGAACTAGAGAAACCATTTGAGATGTGATGATAGGAGAGAAAGTTCAAGAGGTCAAGGAAGGGGTAACTAGTATTAAAGTGAAAGAGAAGACCAAAGTTCCTACTATAGAGAGAAATAATATGACATGAGCTACCCTAGTAAGAAGGGAGATGATTATAATAACTAATGTAATGGTAGAGATGATAGTGTAATTTAATACAAATATGAAAGAATAGAATATTCCTACCACAAAGAGACCTAGGAGGAGTGTGGAGGATGTTCTTGAAAGGATAGAAGAGGTTGTGAGAGGAAAATTTAGAAATTATTTAGAGGAACCTATTTTTGATGTGACAAGGAAGGATACAAAGTATTTGAATGCCAAGGAAAGTGGTCAAAAAATGGTACAAGGGCCACACTTAATGATGAGGTCACACACTTTAGAGAGGAACCCTAAAGGTGGAGATCCATTAGTTCCACAAAGAGACTTAAGGTGTGACAATAGGGGTGAGATGACATGATGAAATAGTTTATTTAGGATTTAATACAAGAAAGGTGGTAAATGTTATGTGATTGTGGAAAATGGTAGTATGGATAATTTGGTTTTTATGGAAATAGTTAAAATTTTGGGTTGAGGAGGATGAAGCATCTGCAATCATACTAGCTTAGATTATTGCAATAGGGGGACTATATTTTGGTGGAGGAATAATTTTGGTTTAGATTCAACATCATAACATAACATGATGAGGTGTTGTGTGATATTATTCCAATAGATGTGTGTTAGTTACTATTGAGAAGAACATGGTAATTTGATAGAGATCAGGTGTATATTGAGATACCTAACATCTATACCATATGGAAGGATGGTCAAAATAAAAAGTTGATGTCTCTAAGGGATAGAAAGGTATATTTTGATAGTAGCACACAAGTCTGTGTCGGGAAGGAGTAATGTACATTGATTCCAAATATGTATGACATTGCTAGAATGGGTGGCAACACTACAAATTCACAATAAGTAGTATAGGGAGTTGGTTGTAAAGTGGAAAGACACCAAGAGTAAGTAGTACAAAGGAAATAATAGAAAAACAAGAGGATGAGGAGTTACATCAAGGAACTAATAGTTGTTGGGAGCTAGATAGAAGTATATGTGGTAGCTAGGAAGGAGGCTAACATATGTAAAGGTTGGTTGATGGAAAAGAGAAGTGGGCCATGACCAGATACAAGCCCAAGGTGAATAGTGTAAAGGATAGTTGGTGGAATAAAGTGATGTACATAATGGGTGAAATTAGTTGTTAGATTGCATCAATTAAATAATACTTGAGGAGGTGAAAAGAATGATTTAAAAAGGAAACAATGAATTGAGATTCCTAAGGGAAAGTTGTCTTAGAAAACGAGGGACCAATTTTTTTATTTACCTTGGGTGTTTAGTGTATGGGAATTCTAAAGAATTGTTGTGAATTCAAATGGTGTCTAGAAAGATAAAATTTTAGGTAATTTGTGTGTTTGAGAGATATTTTACAATTGGTAATGAGGAAAATTTGATGTATTTGGCCATAATATGTTATTAATTTTTGTGGTTTTAGTGGTAGTTTTGTGTGTGATTGGTTGTGTTAGGATCCCATAAAAAGAAACTAAACTAATTTCTTACTATTTTTTTCCAATTGAGCATTTTCATATGCATTTTCAACTCGTTCATGTGTTGTAGTTACCTTTGGTTGATGAAATATGTAGGTGTTGAGTGATATGTATTCAAATGCCTAAGTGTATTAAAATATTGAAGTTTACTTTCCTTGGGTACCATTTCCTTGTCGTCCTTAGCCCCAAGACCCTATCATTCCCAACCTTAAAACCTCAACATTTTTCCTTAAACTTTTTCCCGTACTAGAGTTTTGGGTTCTCCCTTTCTCAAGTACTTAGCATGCCTTTTCCCTAATCCTTGTTCCATTTGATGTCTTGAATATCAAACCTATGTGATAAGTTTCCTTGTTAGTTTTATGACCTTCTCCTTACCTTGGTACTCAAAATGAATTCCTTTTGAATCCTAAAACCTCAAACCATTACTTTTTGTTCTTTCCTTATCAATGTTTCAACCATTTTCATCCATTGGTACCCAATAATCCTTTTCCCTGAGCCCTAATTCCCCCTTTTATTTTGTTGGCTATTCAAATTTACTCTTTATCTCATATCTCTCACTTGTTCCCTATCTTCATCCCTTTTTATCATCAAATGTTTGGTCTTCCTCTTATTTGGGTACCTATCATTATTCATCCCTAATCCTTGACCCATCAAAATTTGAAACTCTTTCCGTTTACACTATTCAAGCTCACTTATCTCATAGAAAGAGTTTTTTCTCACCTAAAATTAATTGTTCATCCCTTAGGTGTGATTCTAGATGCATTTTTCAAATGGTGGATGAAGGTCCCTCTTATTGGTGTCATGAATGTGGTTGGTAAACCCTAATATACCAAAGTGTCCCTATGTGATTCAAATCACTCATTTTAGGTGGGATTCCTTCTCATCCATGGGACTCAAATATTTCAACACATGACTAGATTCATTTCCCCTAAAATTTGTGTCCCCTCCCCTTTTCAAATGGATATTCAAGTAAGTTTTGGTGTGTGCTTTTATATACCAATTTATCCTTTAGTTTTGAGGGTTGGTAATTATTTTTTCTAATATATTTCTATGATTGGCAAGTGGATTTTAGGGTTCCAAGCATCATACATATGGTTCTATGAGGTTAGTGGTTTTTGAAACATTTTTAGGTCAAATATTGCAATAGGTGTTTGATACTGAGTGTCTCCATGATTATTTCTATACTTTTAGGGGGTTCTACACCATTTTTTAGGTTTCCTCTTGTCACTAGTATGTGCATGGAAATAGGGGACCAAATGGGGATAAAAAGTGGTCAATTTTTTAAAATCAATAAAAAAATTGATAGTGGATAAGAAATTAAAGATATCCACACTAAAAATTTAAAGATGTGATAATAATAAGATTTGTATTGCTTATAATCTAGTTTCTAAGCTACTATTTTTTTTAAATGGTGGAGATTAAGAGGTCCAAATATGGGGAGCACACAAATTTCTCCTATTTTGTTCAAAAAATATAACATAACATTTGGGGTTCTCATTAAAATGTTTTTTTTTAAGTACTTCACAATTCACTTTAGTGGATAATTAGCTAACATCCCATAGCTTATGCCTATTTTTTTCTATTTTTAATGAATACAATTTTTTAATAATGATAATATATGGCCTACATCTTTTAAGCTCTCACAGTTCTCAGGGTGGACCTCCAAAACCTTTTCAAAATTTGAGAGAAAACTCTTAAGATCTCCCATGTAATGCCCCCACCACACAACCCTAGAGGAAGTTGGTAATTAACTACTCTCAAACGTACTTATTTTTTTTTTGTTTGTTTAAGTACAAATAACATGCAAGTTCACTACCCATTGCAACAACCTCTAAGGTTACAAGACTGAGATTACTTTAAAACCCAAACAAGAAACATGAATTGAAACCATAGCATTTAATTACTTAATAAATTAAGTACACATACATTCCATACATGATAAATTACCTCAAAGCATAAGAGATACCACATGTTTCCAAATAACGATAATTTAACAATAAGATTACAACTCTCATTCCCCAAATGAGGTAAATCCAAAAAGCATGATTACATATTACATATTCCACATCGATAACAAATGAGGGGTAATAAATTACAAGATTCAACTAAAAAAATAAAGCATGAAGTGAAACTAGATCCCACGAGCTCTCCAACTAGAAATCTCGCCCACACAAACAAGAAGAAGACCCAACGAATTAAGGTGCATCGCCTCCACCCAACCATGTGATACTCAAGGCCACCGCGGTTGGGGATAGTAACAAGGAATCCCATACAATACCATCAACCTCTAGACACAGCTAACCCACACTCCATTGACAACCAATCACATGAACCATACACCCATACAAATAACACAAGTACAACTTTAACATGGTCACATTGCTTCCAGATATAAAAGAGATCGAGTATGTTAAGAAACCATACACACAAAATCACATACCAACTGTTGTCGTAGAAAGAGTGTCATCACACAACTCGACATGGGATATCCTCTAGGAATCTTCATAGGCTCCTACCCCCATTATGGGATATCCTGGTGGCCTCAACTGAATCCCTGCCCCCATACTCACTCATGCAGAATCAAATACCTCTTGTAAAGACAAGATAGATGACCTTGCCATTCTAGGCCTTCCCACTCATCCCAAGCCTATACGAGAACTTGCATCTACGAGTGAGGCTCAATTATCTTAATTAGTGTGAAATACTATCCAAACTTCTAAGTATATTGTTTTAGTTATCACTTGATTAAACCACCTCTGAAGGTTACCCAGTTTACCTCTTTGGGCTCTGGTGCCTAACAGAAGCCACTCTTCTACTTGACAACATACCCAACCAAACCAATCACCAAGGGAATCCCAAGTACATACCAACAAGATAAAAACCACTCTAACTCTAGGAGGAACACATAATGAAAACTCACTCCAAACACTGGAGGCAACAAAAGTCAAACTCCTCTCCTACACTGGAGGCAACAAAACACATAATCCACTCCTTCCAAAGGAGGCATGAATCACAAAAACCACATACACCACTCCTAATCCAAGGAGGCACCAACCACATAAACCACTCCTAACACAAAGGAGGCACAAACCATCCCCGTTCGTGAAAACTAGGTAAAACAATGGGGATACAACTATACGCACTACCCAAGGCAATACAAAGGTTGACTAATATATTATGACAACCCACACAATGAAAAGAAAACCCCATCTAGAAGACTTACATAAACAATTCACTCCATTTTCCCAACAACGATAATGAGAGAAAACACATAACGAAAAGACACTTTTGGCAATTAAATAACCTACTTTAGGATTTCCTAAATCCAAACAACGCAATGACATATTGCATGTAATTAATTAAAATAGGATTTACTAAATCCAAGCAAAGCAATAGTACCTCGTTTGCAAACATCCAAAGTAAGTAAAATTACATTTGCAACATTAAGTATTTCAAAAACCCTAATTGTTTAATTCCATTCACAATTTAAATCAGGGACTAAACCAATTACTTTACTTCAAATTTTCTCAATTACAATTAATAATAAGAATCAATTTTATTTTTTTTTTAAAATCATTTTCTTATAGAATCAACCTTTGCATCTTTTCTAAGAAAATTACTCTAAAAATAATTATATTTAATTAACTCAATTAACATAACTTACGAATACTCATGAGTAAATACAATTACATTTGCAACCTTGAGGAATTTAAAACTAATAATTTAATTCCATTTTCTCCAATTACACATAATAATAAAAATCAAATTTTAAATAAAATCATTTTATTATAAAGTCAATTTTTTTCTTTTTGCATATGGTAATAAAATAATCATCTTAAAAATCCATATATTTAAATATACAAACATTATTTAAATATATATTTAAAATCTTTTTATATTCCAACTAATTAAAATATATTCTGATAATTTAAAAATATATAATAATAAAAAATTTATTTAAATAATTATAATATATATATATATAATTATTATATATAATATATATATATAAATTATATATAATATAATATTAAATAAAATAAAATTTAAAAAATAAAATAAAATAAAAAGC
>VDFB02047018.1:0-10997 GCA_007258455.2 Sequoia sempervirens | reverse complement strand
ATCATTTATCAATTAAACTAGATATTGCATTGGATCCATTCATCACCTTCATCCATTTAAATAATCTCATTGCCTAAGGTTATTTAAAATCAAAAGCCATTTAAATCAAATCCTAAATCATATTCCATCATTTTCTAATTTCAATAAATCAGAAATTTAAGTCCAAAATGTCAACTCACCTAATCAGCATTAAATCAGCATGATCATCATCTAATCCTAATCTAATACTAATCACATCCCACTTGCATTATCTAGACCTAGCCACTTGCACAATAAATCAATTTTGTTGATTTATTAAAACCTCATTTTCCCTCAACATGACAAGTCAAACAGGCATTTATTGCTCTTCTTTCTTGTCCCTCCTCAAAATTCTATTGCAAATTTGAATTCAAAATTCCCCTCTTGGGCACTCTTCCCAAATCTTGCACATACATCAACTAATCACATGATGACAAGTGTCCTCAACTCATTGGCTTGTTTTTGATCCCACATTGGTCCCTCTTCAACACTTGGCATTTTGAAAATCTTTAAATAAGTGCATCATCCTCAAGCAAATCCTTCACAAGCTTCACAATTTCATGCAAGGTTACTCTCTTCATTTGAGATTTGATCTTGTTTATCATCACTCCACCATCTTCATTGCATTTTCAATTTGAGCTTTGATTAAGGATTGGGAAAGGGTCACTAGCACATGTGACACCAATCCAACTATGGAATAGGTAATTTGGTTTTGTTTTCATAATGCTTTGGTCTTTCTAGTATCATTTGTTGCATTTGGAAGCATTCCTAAGATATTTCATAGAGGCATTTTATTAGAGTTTGCATAATACTAACCCATACTTGAAGTGTAGTTTGTTTGCAGATTTTAAAAGATGAGACTAGTCGAAGCTAAAAGTTCAGCGGCCAAAACCCGACAAAAACCAACGTCATATTGAAGAGCTCAAAATGGAACCTAATGCAACTTAAACGGAAGAAAAAGGAGCTCATTTGCTCAAGTTATGCCCGATCAAAGTTAGGGGTCAAACCACAAACGCTAGTCAGAAAGGCAAAAAAAATCATAGTCTCAAAACCTGACGAAACAAACATCATTTTGAAGAGCTCAGAAAACGAAACCCAATGCAACTTGAACAGGCGAAAAAGGAGCTCATACTTTCAAGTTATGACAAGCCAAAGTTGGGGTCAAACCGAGTAAAGAGGCCAGTCAAAAAAGCAAAAAATTGCACAGACTTGGAACCTAACGAAGCCAACATCATCTTGAAGAGCTCAAAAAATAGAACCCAACGTAACTTGCACTTGCGAAAATGGAGCTCATACGCTCAAATGATGCACAGTCAAAATTGGGGTCAAACCGGGTACAGAGGGCAGTGAGAAAGGCAAAAAAATTCAAAGTCTCAGAACTTGACGAAATCAACATCATCTTCAAGAGCTCATAAAATGGAACCCAACGCAACTTAAACGAGCGAAAAAAGGAGCTCATACACTCAAATTATGTATGTTCAAAGTTGGGGTCAATCCGGGTAAAGAGGCCAGTGAGAAAGGTGAAAATTTTCACAATCTCAGAACCTGATGAAACCAACATCATCTTGAAGAGCTCAAAAAACTGAACCCAACGCAAATTGAACAGGCAAAAAAGGAGCTCATACGCTCAAGTTATGCTCAGTCAAAGTAAGGGTCAAACCAGGCTCTGCCAATCAAAAAGGAAAAAAAATTCACAGACTCGAAACCTGACAAAACCAACATCATCTTGAAGAGCTCAGAAAACAAAACCCAATGCAACTTCAACGGGCGAAAAATGAACTCATACACTCAAGTTATGTCCGGTCAAATTTAGGGTCAAAACAAGTACAAAGACCAGTAAGAAAGGTAAAAAATTCCACGGTACAAAGACCAATAAGAAAGGTAAAGGAGCTCATACGCTCAAGTTATGCTCGGTCAAAGTAAGGGTCAAACTAGGTATAGAGGCCAATCAAAAAGGAAAAAAAATTCACAGACTCGAAACCTGACAAAACCAACATCATCTTGAAGAGCTCAGAAAACAAAACCCAACGCAACTTCAACGGGCAAAAAATGAACTCATACGCTCAAGTTATGTCCAGTCAAAGTTGGGGTCAAAATGGGTACAAAGACCAGTAAGAAAGGTAAAAAATTTCACAGTCTCAGAACCTAACAAAACCAACATCATCTTGAAGAGCTCTAAAAATGAACCCCAATGCAACTTGAACGGGTGAAAAAGGAGCTCATACACTCAAGTTATCCCCGATCAAAGTTGGGGTCAAACCGAGTACAGAGACCAGTGAGAGAGGCCAGTCAAAGAGGCGAAAAATTTCATAGTCCAAGAACCTGATGAAAAAAACATCATCTTGAAGAGCTTAGAAAACAAAACCCAACGCAACTTTAACGAGCGAAAAAAGGAGCTTATGCGCTCAATTTATGATTGGTCAAATTTGGGGTCAAACCGGGTAAAGAGGCTAGTCAAAAAGGCAAAAAAAAATTAGTCTCAAAACCCAACGAAAGCAAGATCATTTTGAAGAGATCAAAAATTGAAATCCAACGTAGCTTGAACAGGCGAAAAAAGAGCTCATAGCTCAAGTTATGCCCGATCAAATTTGGGGTCAAACAACGTAAGAAGCCAGTCAAAAAGGTGAAAATTTTCACAGTCTCATAACTTAATGAAACTAACATCATCTTCAAGAGCTCAGAAAACAAAACCCAACGCAACTTAAACTGGTGAAAAGGGAGCTCATTTTCTGAAGTTATGTTCAATCAAAGTTGGGGTCAAACTAGGTACAAAGGCCAGTTAGAAAGGAAAAATATTTCACAGTCTCAGAATGTGACAAAACCAACATCACCTTGAAGAGCTCAGAAAATGGAACCCAACGTAACTAGAATGGGCGAAAAAAGAGCTCATACACTCAAGTTATGACCAGTCAAATTTGGGGTCAAACCGGGTATAGAGGCTAGTCAAAGAGGCAAAAAAAATTAGTCTTAGTACCTAACGAAACCAACACCATCTTCAAAAAATCTGAAAATGAAACCCAACGCAACTTGAACGGGTGAAAAAGGAGCTCATACACTCAAGTCATGCGCAGTCAAAGTTGGCCAAACTGGGTATAGATGCCAATCAAAAAAGCAAAAAAATTCACAGTCTCAGAACCTGATGAAAAGAACATCATCTTGAAGAGCTTAGAAAACGAAACCCAATGCAACTTGAACATGTGAAAAAAGAGCTCATACGCTCAAGTTATGCCCAGTCAAAGTTGGGGTCAAACTAGGTACAGAGGCCGGTCAAAAAGGCAAAATATTTCACAGTCTCAGAACCTGACGAAATGTACATCATCTTGAAAAGCTCAAAAAATGGAACCCAACGCAACTTGAACGGGTGAAAAATGAGCTTAGATGCTTAAGTCATGCCTGGTCAAAGTTGGCTCAAACCGGGTACAGAGGCAAGTCTGAAAGGGGAAAAAATTTCATAGTCTTGGAACCTGATGAAACCAGCATCATCTTGAAGAGCTCAGGAAATGGAACCCAATGCAACTTGCACAAGTAAGAAAGGAGTTCATACGCTCAAGTTATGCCCGGTCAAAGTTGGGGTCAAACCGGGTACAAAATCAGAAAAGCAAAAAATTTCAAAGTCTCAGAACCTGACGAAACCAACATCATTTTGAAGAGCTCAAAAAATGGAACCCAAATAAACTTGAACGGGCAAAAAAGGAGATCATACACTCATGTTATGCCCTTTCAATTTGGGGTCAAACCAGGTAAAGAGGCCAGTCAAAAAGGCAAAAAATTTCATAGTCTCAAAACCTAATGAAACCAGCATCATCTTGAAGAGCTCAGAAAATGAAACCCAATGCAAAAAAAATGAGCAAAAAAGGAGCTCATATGCTCAAGTTATGCCCGGACAAAGTTGGGCTTAAATCGAGTACATAGGCCACTCAAAAAGGCAAAAAAATTTACAGTCTCAGAGTCTGATGAAACCAGCATCATCTGGAAGAGCTCAAAAAATGGAACCCAATGCAACTTGAACGGGCGAAAAAGAAGCTCATACGCTCAAGTTATACCAAGTCAAAGTTGGGGTCAAACTGATACAAAGGCCAGTCAAAAAGGTAAAAAATTTCACAATCTCAGAACCTAACGAAACTAGCATCATTTTATAGAGCTCATAAAACAGAACCCAATGCAACTTCAACGGTTGAAAAAGGAGCTCATACGCTCAAGTTATGTTCGGCCAAGTTGGGGTCAAATTGGGTAAAGAGGCCAGTTAGAAAGGACAAAAATTTCACAGTCTCAGAACCTGACGAAACCAACATCATTTTGAAGAGCTCAGAAAATGGAACTAAACACAACTTGAACTGGCAGAAAAGAAGCTCATACGCTAAAGTTGTCCTAGGTCAAAGTTGGAGTCAAACTAGGTACAAAGGCCAATCATAAAGGTGAAAATTTTCACAGTCTCAGAACCTGACGAAACCAACCATCATTTTTAAGAGCTCTGAAAAAGGAAACCAACGCAACTTGAAGGGGTGAAAAGGGAGCTCATATGCTCAAGTTATGTCTGGTCAAAGTTGGGGTCAAACCAAGTACAGAAGCTAGTCAAAAAAGTGAAAAATTCACAGTCTCAGAACCTAACGAAACCAACATCATCTTGAAGAGCTGAGAAAATAGAACCAAACGCAACTTGAACGAGCAACAAATGAGCTCATACACTCAAGACATGTTTGTCAAGGTTCGAGTCAAGCCAGGTACACAGGCTAGTCAGAAAGGTGAAAATTTTTACAGTCTTAGAAACAGATGAAACTAACATCATCTTGACGAACTCAAATAATGGAAATCAATGCAACTTGGAAGGATGAAAAAGGAGCTCATATGCTAAAGTTATGCCCGGTCAAAGTTGGGGTCAAACAAGGTACAGATGCCAATCAGAATGGTGAAAAATTTCAGTCTCAAAACCTAACAAAACCAACATCATTTTGAAGAGCTCAGAAAATGGAACCCAACACAACTTGAATGGACAAAAAAAGAGCTCATACACTCAAGTTATGCCCGTTCAAAGTTCGGGTCAAACCGAGTATAGAGGCCAATCAGAAAGGTGAAAAATTTCACAGTCTTAGAACCTGATTAAACCAAAATCATCTTAAAGAGCTCCGAAAACATAATCCAAAGCAACTTGAACGAGAGAAAAAAGAGCATACGCTCAAGTTATGTCAGGTCAAAGTTTAGGTCAACCTAGGTATAGAGGCTAGTCAAAAAGGCAAAAAAAATCACAGTCTCAAAACCTAACAAAGCCAACATCATCTTGAAGAGCTCAGAAAATGGAACCCAACGCAACTTAAATGGCCGATAAAGGAGCTCATACGCTCAAGTTATGCCTAGTCAAAGTTGGGGTCAAACTGAGTACAAAGGCCAGTTAGAAAGGCAAAAAAATTCACAGTCTAGGAACCTGACAAAACCAACATCATCTTGAAGAGCTCAGAAAACGGAACCCAACACAAATTGAACGGGCGAAAAAGGAGCACATACGCTCAAGTTATGCCCGGTCAAATTTGGGGTCAAACCAGTTATAGAGGCAAGTCAGAAAGGCAAAAAAAAATTATAGTCTCTGAACCTAACGAAACCAACATCATCTTGAAGAGCTCAGAAAACAAAACCCAATGCAACTTGAACGAGCGAAAAAGGAGCTCAAACAATCAAGTTATGCCCATCAAAGTTTGGGTCAAATCGGGTACAGAGGCCAGTCAGAAAGGCGAAAAGCTTCATAGTCTAAGAACCTAACAAAACAAAAATCAACCTGAATAGCTCAGAAAATGAAACCGAACACAACTTGAACAGGCAAAAAAGGAGCTCATATGCTCAATTTATGCCTGGTCAAAGTCAGGGTCAAATCGAATAGAGGGGTTAGTCAAAAACGCAAAAAATTTCACTATCTCAGAACCTGATGAAACCAACATCATCTTGAAGAGCTCAGAAAACGAAACCCAATGCAACTTGAACGAGCGAAAAAGGAGCTCATACACTCAAGTTATGCCCAGCCAAAGTTAGAGACAAACCAGGTAGAGAGGCCAGTCAGAAAGGCGAAAAATTTCACAATCACAAAATCTAACGAAACCAACATCATCTTGAAGAGCTCATAAAACATAACCTAACGCAACTTGAACGGGTGAAAAAGGAGATAATATGCTCAAGTTATGCCCGGTCAAAGTTGGGGTCAAACCACCCGTATAGAGGCGAGTCAAAAAGGTGAAAAATTTCACAGTCTCAAAATCTAACGAAACCAACATCATCTTGAAGAACTAAGAAAACGAAACACAAAAAAATTAAACAAGCGAAAAAGGAGATCATACACTCAAGTTGTGCCTAGTCAAAATTGCAGTCAAACCGGGTACAGAGTCCAGTCAGAAAGGTGAAAAAATTCATAGTCTCAGAACTTGATGAAACCAACATCATCTTGAAGAGCTAAAAAAAAGGAACCAAAAACAACTTTAACAGGCGAAAAAGGAGCTCATACACTCAAGTTATGCCCGGTCAAAGTTGGGGTCAAACCTGGTAGAGATGCCAATCAAAGAGGTGAAAAAGTTCACAGTCTCATAACCTGACGAAACCAAGATCATCTTGAAGAGCTAAAAAAATGGAACGCAACGCAACTTAAACGAGAGAAAAAGGAGCTCATACGCTCAAGTTATGTCTGATCAAAGTTGGGGTCAAACTTGGTAGAGACGCTAATCAAAAAGGTGAAAATTTTCAAAGTCTCAGAACCTGACGAAACCAAGATCATCTTGAAGAGCTAAAAAAATGGAACCCAACGCAACTTAAACGGGCAAAAAAGGAGCTCATACACTCAAGTTATGCCCGGTCAAAGTTGGGGTCAAACCAGATACAGAGGCTAGTCAGAAAGGCAAAAAAATTCCCAATCTCAAAACCTGACAAAACTAACATCATTTTGAAGAGCTCAAAACATGGAATCCAACGCAACTTGAATGGGCAAGAAAGGAGCTCATACGCTTAAGTTATGCCCGGTCAAAGTCAAGGTCAAACAGGGTAGAGAGGCCAGTCATAAAGGCAAAAAAATTTAGCCTCAGAACCTGAACAAACCAACATCATCTTGAAGAGTTCAAAAAATGGAACCCAACGCAACTTGAACAAGCGAAAAAGGAGCTCATACGATCAAGTTTTGCCTAGCTAACGTTTGTGTCAAACCGGGTAGAGAGGTCATTCAGAAAGGCAAAAAATTTCAAAGCCTCATAACTTAACTAAACCAACATCATCTTGAAGAGATCAGAAAACGGAACATAATGCAACTTGAATGGGCAAAAAAGGAGCTCATACGCTCATGTTATGCCTGGTCTAAGTTGGGGTCAAGGTGTGCAGAGGCCAATTAGAAAAGGGAAAAATCTCAGTCTCAAAACCTGACGAAACCAACATCATCTTGAAAAACTCAGAAAACGAAACCCAACGCAACTTGAACGGGCGAAAAAAGAGCTCATACATTCAAGTTATGCCTGGTCAAGTTTGGGTGCAAATTGAGTATAGAGGCCAGTCAGAAGGGCGAAAAATTTCACATTCTTTGAACCTGATGAAACCAATATCATCTTAAAGAGCTCAGAAAACAGAACCCAACGCAACTTGAATGAGCAAAAAAGGAGCTCATAAGCTCAAGTTATGCTCGGTCGGAGTTAAAGTCAAACGGGTAAAGAGGCTAGTCGAGGAAAGGAAAAAAAGCTGACAATGGGCCAAACGTAACTTTGCTGTGAGGGAAAAAGGAGCTCATACGCTCAAGTTATGCCCAGTAAAAGTTGGGGTCAAACTGAGTACAGAGGCCAGTCAAAAAGGCAAAAAAAATCACAGTCTCAGAACTTGATGAAACCAACATCATCTTGAATAGCTCATAAAACGTAACCCAATTAACCTGAACAGGAGAAAAATGAGCTCATACGTTCAAGTTATGCCCGTTCAAATTTGGGATTAAACCAGGTATAGAGGCAAGTCAGAAAGGCAAAAAAATTTGCAGTCTAAGAACCTGATGAAACCAACATCTTGAAGAGCTCAGAGAATGGAACCCAATGCAACTTGAATGGGCGAAAAAGCAGCTCATATGCTCAATTTCTGCCTAGTCAAAGTTGGAGTCAAATTAAGTACAAAGGCCAATCAAAAATGTGAAAAATGTCATGTCTCATAACCTGATGAAACCAACATTATTTTAAAAAGCTCAGCAAATGGAACAGGCGAAAAAGGAGCTCATATGCTCAAGTTATGCTTAGTCAAAGTTGGGGTCAAAATGGGTACAAAGGCCAGTCAAAAAGGCAAAAAATATAAATCTCAGAACCTGACAAAACCAACATCGTCTTGAAGAGCTCATAAAACGAAACCCAATGCAACTTGAACGGGTGAAAAATGAGCTAATATGCTCAAGTTATGCTTGGTCAAAGTTGGGGTCAAACTGGATAAAGAGGCTAGTCACAAAGGCAAAAAAATTCACAATCTCAAAACTTGACGAAACCGACATAATCTTGAAGAGCTTAAAAAATGAAACCCAATGCAACTTGAACGGGCAAAAAAAGAGCTAATTTGCTCAAGTTATGCCTGGTCAAAGTTGGGGTCAAACTGTGTACAAAGGCCATTCAGAAAAGCAAAAAATTTCACAGTCTCAAAACCTAACAAAACCAACATCATTTTGAAGATCTCATAGAACGGAACCCAATGCAACTAGAACAGGTGAAAAAGGAGCTCATATGCTCAAGTTATGACCAGTCAAATTTGGGATCAAATCGGGTATAGAGGCTAATCAAAAAGGTGAAAAAATTCATGGTCTCAGAACCTAACGAACCAACACCATCTTGAAGAGCTCTGAAAACGGAACCCAACACAACTTGAACAGGTGAAAAAGGAGCTCATACGCTCAAGTTATGCCCCGTAAAAGTTGGTCAAACTGGGTATAGAGGTCAGTCAGAAAGGCAAAAAATATCACAGTCTCAAAACCTGACAAAAACCAACATCATCTTGAAGAGCTCTAAAAACGGAACCCAACACAACTTGAACAGGCGAAAAAGGAGCTCATACACTCAAGTTATGCTTGGTCAAAGTTAGGGTTAAACTGGGTACAAAGGCCAGTCAAAAAGGTGAAAAATTTCACAATCTCAGAACTAAAAGAAACCAACATCATCTTGTAGAGCTCACAAAATGTAACCCAACAAAACTTGAACAGGCAAAAATTGAGCTCAGACGCTCAAGTCATACTCGGTCAAAGTTGGGTCAAACCGAGTACAGAGGCAAGTCTGAAAGGCGAAAAAATTTCAGTCTCTAAACCTAATGAAACCAACATTATCTTGAAGAGCTCAGAAAACGGAAGCCAATACAACTTGGACATGGAAAAAAGGAGTTCATATGCTCGAGTTATGCACGTTCAAAGTTGGGCTCAAACTAGGTACAAAGCAGTCAAAAAGGCAAAAAATCTCATAGTTTCAGTGCCTGACGAAACCAACATCATCTTGAACAGCTCAGAAAATGGAACCCAACACAACTCGAATGGGCGGAAAAGGAGCTCATACGCTCAAGTTATGCCTAGTCAAAGTTGGGGTCAAATCGGGTGCAAAGGCCACTCAAAAAGACAAAAAAAATCACAATCTCACAACCTGACAAAACCAACATTGTCTTGAAGAGCTCATAAAACAGAACCCAACGCAACTTGAATGGGTGAAAAAGGAGCTCATACGCTCAAGTTATGCCCTTGAGTCAAAGTTGGGGTCAAACCTGATAAATAGGCCAATCATAAAAAAGAAAAAATTCACAATCTCAGAAACTAACAAAACCAACATCATCTTGAGGAGCTAGGAAAATGGAATCCAACGCAACTTGAACGGACGAAAAAGGAGCTCATATGCTCAAGTTATACCTGGTCAAAGTTGGGGTCAAACCGAGTACAAAAGCAAGTCAGAAAGGTGAAAATTTTCACAGTCTCAGAACCTAACGAAACCAACATCAATTTCAAGAGCTCTGAAAATGGAACCCAATGCAACTTGAACGGCCAAAAAAGGAGCTCATAGACTCAAGTTATGCCTAGTCAAAGTTGGGGTCAAACCGGGTATAGAGGCTAGTCGGAAAGGCAAAAAAAATCAGTTTTAGAAACAAACGAAACCAACATTATCTTGATGAGCTCAAATAATGGAACCCAACGCAACTTAGACGGGTGAAAAAGGAGCTCATACGCTCCAGTTATCCCTGGTCAAAGTTGGGGTCAAACCAGGTACAAAGACCAATCAGAAAGGCAAAAAAATTCACAGTCTCAAAATTTGATGAAACCAACATCATCTTGCAAAGCTCATAAAACGTAACCCAACACAACTTGAATGGGCAAAAAAGGAGCTCATACGCTCAAGTTATCATGTTCAAAGTTGGAGTTAAACCGAGTACAGAGGCCAATCAGAAACATGAAAAATTTCAGTCTCAGAACCTAACAAAACCAACATCATCTTGAAGAGCTCAGAAAACGGAACCCAATGCAACTTCAACAAGCGAAAAAAGGAGCTCAAACGATCAAGTTATGCCCGTCAAAGTTCGGGTCAAATCAGGTATAGAGGCCAATTAAAAAGGCAAAAAAAATCACAGTCTAAGAACTTGACGAAACCAAAATCATCTTGATGAGCTCAGAAAATGGAACCCAATGCAACTTGAACAGGCGAAAAAGGAGTTCATATGCTCAAGTTATTCTCAGTCAAATTTGGGGTCAAACTGGGTACAGCTAGTTAGAAAGGCGAGAAATTTCATAGTTTTAGAAACAGACGAAACCAACATCATCTTGAAGACATCAAAAAATGGAACACAACACAACTTGAACGAGCGAAAAAGGAGCTCATACACTCAAGTTATGCCTGGTCAAAGTTGGGGTCAAACTGGGTTTAGAGGCCAGTCAGAAAGGTGAAAAATTTTATAGTCTTAGAACTTGATGAAACCAACATCATCTTGAAGAGCTTAGAAAACAGAACCCGAAACAACTTTAACAGGCAAAA
>VDFB02047017.1:0-17743 GCA_007258455.2 Sequoia sempervirens | reverse complement strand
AAAATATGATGACATTGAACTTTCAAAACAATAATTTAATCACTCTTAGACGCGTCAAATACATTATGCTTTAATTTTTAAAGTTTCAAATGTTTAAACTTTGAAGTTTTTTTAGGTATTTTAGCGAGAGACGTCATTTTCTGCAGTAGGAGACGGCAGGGTACTCGGGAAACTTCGGCGGAAGTTTCCAGCCTCTTGGAGACGTCTCCGGAGACAGTACTGGTCTCCGAGACGCGTCTTAGAGGGGGGGAGACACGTCCCCCGACAACTATGATCTTAGCATATAAGCAGGAGAACTCTTTTGAGTGCTCAAATCCAAGTGAACATCAACTCCTATCCCTATTAATAGGATATATCTCAAACCTTATACTTGAATTCTTTGAGAGAAAACATACCTCATATATGTAACATACCCATCCCCTTTCTGTTCTTTGTTTATTTTGTTGTTGTGTGTTGTTTGGTTTCCTTGGCAGGTTTTGTAAATAATTTCTGTGTTAATCCTTTGGATCAAGGAGTTCAACAAAGGTGAGAGGTGCTATGAGCTTTAATTGTTCATTGATGACTAAAAAGTGATTTGTGCATTCTCATATGTTTTGTTAAGAGGTTTGAGGACTGTTGATCTCCCTAGATGATCTACTCTTGTAGACCGAGGGATGTGTTAAGAGTTTTGACAAGGAGGTGTAAAGGATGTTAGATCAAATGAGCTTTAATGAGCAAGATCTGTCAATATTAAATGATCACTCAACATTATGGTGATTGGTTGAAAAATTCTAAATATTGAGGAAGTCCAAGAACCATACATCTAAGCCAAGATGAATGACCCTTGAAACTTCTAGTGCTGTCAGATTATTTTGGAGGAGAAGGTTTATGAGGACTGCAAGATCTTGTCTATCAACTATATCCTTAGCTATCAGATCATTTATAGAGAAAAGTAAAGCTTGAGAGGTTTTGGTGGCACAAAAGGCTTAATCAATGTCACCTAATGGCTGAGATTATTTTTTCATGAGATCAAATATTGATGCTCATCAATTGACAAAAGCTTGAGTAAGATCATCGACACATACTTTGAAGGGTCATATTTGGTGACTTGAAAGCTGAATTAGAGTACCGACAAATTTAAACTTTGCAGGAATTGATGATCATTAGCGATTTTTAATGTGGCTGTCATTTCGGCAATTTAGTTATAAAAGAGTTCCCATTCCTCTCATTTAATCTTTATTAATCTTCGTGTTCTAAGCATTGGCTGAAAAATTCTGTCAGCAAAGGCATATTGTTTGTGCTTAGTTTTTAGAGAAGTGCAATTGTAGAAACCAAGGAATTACAGAAGCAGAAGCAGTGCAAGTGTCTAGAATTTGAACTCAAAGAAAACATGTTGAAGGGGAAGCAAGCAGTTGTTGTTCTACCGCCTCCAATGCAACTAGTAAGTAAATTCTACTGCCTCCAATGCAACTGGTAATTTAATCCTATGCCTCTGCTCATTTGCCTAATGTTATACCACATGCAAATTCTAGGGTGAGGAAATTACAAAAGGGTAAATTTGTAGATAATATCCTTGTTTCTAATTTAGTTGACCAATTTGCTGATCCTAACTTTTCTAAGCCATCCAAAAATTCAAGCAAAGTCAATGAAAGAATGTTAAGTAGGGTGGCAAAAAGAGAAGATCAATTTTTGAAATTAGGACAAGGACTACCACATTAGTACATTGTATTTCTCTTCAAGTGTACCCATGTCCAGAGTTAGTTCAAGGTTTTGTAGAGTGCTATGATGTAGATACTAGTATGATTCAAAGCCCACATATTAAAGTTGTCATAAGTGTTGGAATGGTTAGGGAAATGTTACAACTATTTCTTGAGCCTAGTTTTTTTCATTGTAGATACCAATCTTGATGAACACATGGGCCTCCAAGATTAAAAAGGCTTAGTTTCCTCGATAGGGAGATGCACTTGGCCAAAGGAAATAAGGAGCTTGCTAGGATTCACGTAGCCAAAAATTATTTCACAAATGATGTCAAGGATATGTTTTCTATGCTTGCTTTTATTTTCAATCTTGAAAATGATGATTTAGTATACAAATTTTGGTTAGGAGTCATCCATAAGGAGAAAACCATTAAGAATGAACAAAACCTTATCTTTGATATTGTTGACACCATAGCTGATACCATTCATGAGCAATTCATGAATTTCAGTGCCCAACAAAAAAATAGATTCTCTTCTTTTCTAGCTCATTTCATCTCTTACCAAAATGCCAACTTTTCATGTGATCCATAGAGTTGTACATGTATGATGAGACCTCTCTCCTAGAAATACTTGTCCCTATATTTGCTTGGACTCGTACTTTCTCAAAATTGTTGAATTATTATGAGTTTCTTGAGAAGTGCCTAGGTGGCAGCCTTAAGAAATGTAGACCTACTAAGAATATCTAAGAGAAACATTGCAAGGTTGGAAGAAAAAAATAAGAGGAGGCTGGTTTTATTGTTTCAATTATACAATGGTTGGGATGCATGGGCTCCAAGATGAGAACTTTAAATTGCCTATATTTTTTTAGACAGTTTTTGATATTGAATTTGTTAGGCAACTGGACACTATAGATACTAAGGATGGTCTTGGGAGGAACAAGAAGTCTTTGTATGTTTCCCCTTTCACTTGTGGAGGAATTTTCCCTATATTTGCTTGGACCCACACTTTGTCAAAATATTTGGATTATTATGAGTTTGTTGAGAAGTGTCTAGCACTAACTATGTTAGCCTTAAGAAATGTAGACCTAGTAAGAATATCTGAGAAAAACATTGCAAGGTTGGAAGCAAAAAAAAAGAGATTGGTTTTATGGTTCCAATTATACCATGGTTGTGCTGCATGGGTTTCAAGATGAGGTCTTTAAATTTCCTAAATTTGTTTTAGATACTTTCGCTATTGAATTTATTAGGCAACTAGATAGAATAGATACTAAGGATGGTGATGTAAACCCTATGCTCTCCCTCTCCACCCCCTCTTCTAAAAGGAAGAAGTCTTCTCTGCCTGAGGAAGGATCTAAAAGAAATAAAATTCAATCTGGGCCTGAAAACATTATGCTTTCTCTTAAACATAAGGGTAAAGCTATGGTGTCGCTTCCTCCTATGGGTAGGAAAACTTGCAAAAAGAAAGGTTTTGTCAAGGGTTCTACCAAGGGTGTTGCCAAAATGTCTACGGACATTCTATTGATATCTCCGATGAAAGAAAAATAGGGAGGACAAGGCTGCTTTGTTAGGGGAAAGGTCGGTGTGACTTTCCAGTATCTCTATGGGGAGAAAAAATTCTACTAAGCTTTGGTAATGATAAACATTATGGTGATGATAATCCTCAATCCCTGCATCATGAAGTGGATGATTCCCTATCCCTTTGTCCCTTTCCCCCTCTACTCTGATTTCTCCTGATGTTGTCTTGGAGGAATGCTTTATTGAGGGTGAGGATGAGCAAGAGACTACTCATGATTCTAACAGTGTTTTTGATGAGGATAAGGAGCTAAGTGAAAAAGAAAGTAATGTTGCTTCAAAAGATGATCCCATGTAGACTTACTATGCAGAGATTAAAGATTTGTAGGTTAGAGTAGAGAATTTAGAGAAAATTAAGGAAAATCTTGTAGATTGTCCTAGCTATAAGAACAAGTGGGATAACATGTACGACACTTTGAAATTCTACCAACATAGATTGATAAGAATGGAGATAACCATGAACCAACTTTTTAAGTCATGGATGTGATTATGAGGAAGGTTGTTGTTGGGGTGGTCACTGTCCAATCAAAGATAAATAAGAGGAATAAAAAGCATGAGGATGAAGTGGAGGGAACCAACATTAAGGAGAGGATGAGGAAGCAGTTCGTGGGAGCTACTGAATTGGGTGAGACTGTGGGTATCTTAACCAAGGACTAGAGTTCTCTTTATTAGTTCTCCTACTATGTTGTTGTTTTATGCAACTTTGTAGTTCTGTCTGGCCTAGTGGCTAGATTTTTTTGTTGTTTTTATGAATTTCTATTGTACTACTTCTTTTCTTTGTGAGGGTTGGGGGCCATTTCCCCTACTTATTTAATCAAAAACATTGTTTAATCTTTCCCTTTCTCATACTTCTTCTTTGAAACCTTTATATACATCATATAGATTATCATTTCATTCGTGGTGCCACTTTTTATTTATAAATAAATCTGCCATTGGTAAAATTGGCATTTTTCAAAAATGGTCGATATGAATCTCTTGGAATAGTGACAACTTTCCTTTTATTATACACACATGGGGGCCAAAAAGGGGGAATAGATTAATATTGCTCAATTCAAGGTCTACCAAGGACCATGCTAAATTTATAGGATATAGGAATTATTCAAAATAAAAATGGTTACTTTGTTTGTTCAATTTTCAAGTTTAAGCTAATACAACCCACCATATCTTGCATAAGATGAATGAGACACTAATGCAACTCTTGAGTGAACATATTGTTCTCTATGAAAATGATGATTAAATATTAGTGTTTAGTGCCTACATTTAAATTAGACTGTCGATGTACCATGATTCATTTTAAGAGTTTATATTGACCATCATTTAGGATCTCATTTGAAATTGTAATAGTTGGAGAAGAATGAGTATGCTCATCAATAAAGTCCAAGCATTCCTCATAAGAATCTAATGGAATTTCTAATTGTTCATCTTTTGTTTATTCTTTCATGACAATCTCATGGTATTAGATTGGTTGTGTTGTGGAAAGGGATTGATAAAGACTTGGGGGTTCCACATGAATCATGTTATTGTCTTATCAATCTTGAATCTTGTTCTTCAAAGATGAACATTCATCAATATGAATCCCATTTGAGAGCATACTCTTTTATGTACATAGAGAAAGTTATATAAAATCAAAAAATCTTAAAGCCCTATGGATAAATTAATTAATTTAAAAGTGAGAAGCCCAAGAATTCATACAACAAATAAAACAAGTTGTACACTGTGATAATGCATTGATAACAATACCAAAACTAAGTATAACAGTGACATCTTATATAGACTAATATATGGCCTCAAATGAGCATTGGTTTTGGAATGCTTGAAAGTTCATCCAATTACTTTGGGCAATCCAATAAAAAATGAATGCATTAAATAATATATTATCTTAGATAAGAATATAAAGTATGTTACTATTTTAGAATCATTTGAACTTATTTGTGAACATCAGTATTTAAGGGATAATTTTACACATCAATGAAATCGTTTTTTCTTTAAATAAATTTATGTTATCAATGATTTTTTTTTTTTTGAATGATTGTAAAAGCCAAAGCTCTTCATAACAATTTAAATTTCACATTGGAAATCAAAATTGATATTCATAGTATACCATTGTTAAAATGTCAAGAATATTACATAAATAATTTCAATTTTGTTCTTTGAGCTATTATAGGCTAAAGAACATGATGCAAAAACATTGGATGAATTGAAAACAAAGGAGCCTATGTTTTATGAGATGGTTACCAATGTGCTTAAACAAGCTACAAGAGATTTTGGTTTATAAATTGTAATATTTAACTCAAAGCACTTTTTTGTTTGACCTATAAACAAAAAGCCTGTAAGGCTTAAGTGTGTTGCAGGCTTAGTTGCAATGTATTTTGTTCATAATTTTTGTTTTAGTAAATGGTATTAGTATTAACTAGGTTAATTTTTTTAATCTTTGATAAGATATATTTTGTTTATTTATAGAAATGTGTTTTTGAACTTTGATGTGTAAAAATTATTGATTTTTTTTAGGGTATCATTAGTTATATATGGATTTTATATAGAATTTAAGGATTGTGGTTAAAAGAATCAAGATTGATAAATATAAAATTGTAAGGAAATATTTGTAAATATTTGAATGGAACTTAGTAAAAATAGTAAATTTTTTTATGAGTACTAAATTATCAAAATTAATTGTGTAATTTAATTGAATTTTTTTGTGATATTGATTATGTTATGGGACTTTTTTTTCCCATTTAGAAGATTGATTGCATAATTTGTAAAAGAGAAAAATATTAAAATTTGATATCATATAAGTAAAAAAAGATGAGAAATCATTTATGTAATAAACTTTTAAAGGGGTAAAAGGGGTAAGAGGGGTAAAAGGTGAAATATTTTTTTTGCAAATTATTATATATTTTTTATAAAGTGAAAAATCAAGATTTTTTTACACAAAAATTATGAATTTAATAGAAATACATTTACATTAATGTATAATCTATGTTCTAAAAGGATTGATAGTTGGATGCCAACCTTGCGATATTTTATAAATTCGTAAGAAAAAATTGAAAGGTTATCTTAGATTTTGTCAAGAAAGGTGGTTTGGTGGGTTGTGGGCATTGGAGAAGGGGCTTACATAACAAGTTCAATTGAAGTTCCAGAGTTTTCTTGAGATTATCTTGGTTAGGGATTTTGATACTTGCACATGTTTATTGTGTTGTGTTCTTAATAGAAATGTTTTGATGGAGTGTGCCATAGCTAAGAGGGTTCAAACCATTAGGGTTTTCTTGAAGTGAAAGTAGTGATTTTGATGATTGAAATTAACTTTGTATCCAAACTTTTGCAATCATTAATAATTAAGAATTTAATTATTTTGTATTATAATTTATAAATTTTCTTTAAAATATGAAGAAATAGTAAGTTGATATTTTGGTATTAGAGACATTTTTTTTTGTGAAATATTTGTTATTAGTTTATAATTGATTTATGTAAAGTATCTAGATCAATATTATTGTGCTATATATTGATAAAGAATTATTGATTTAAATTTATTTCAACCTCATTTTTTCTTAAAATTTGTTTTAAATTCTTATTTCACTCAAAAATAAAGATGGGTTTTTCAAATGACTAAACCCTTTACAAAAGTTTAAAAGCAACAAAGCATCCCACATACAACCATGAGACTAAAACAAGATCAACAATAACAAGGTTGAAAATCAATAGTTACAAAACAAATGAACCTACTAAAACTCTCTTAGTACCGAGCAGATAAAGGTAGCTTGAAGTTAAAGACTTCCAAAAAGAAACATTTTCAAATTATTTCAACAAAAGCACCTTTCTAATCACTTTGTATAGGAAGAAGACAAAGAATGGGTACAAATATTTTTTTAAAAGATTAAATTGATTTGTACCATATGTAGAGGGAAGGGATTGAGTAGTCCAATTTTAAAATGGACTAAGCAATGGATGTAAATCCAATATGTGGTGTGAAAAACTAATATATGTTGATAGAGCCACCCAAATTGCTAAACAATGTGAAAAATATAATCAAATTAAAAGGCAATAAGGGGAATACCATAGAAGGAAACACAATGTTACCTTTAGAAATAGTTTTATACATGAAAAATAATTCAAAATAGATGAACTTACAGTACTATTGAGCAATAAATATAGGAAATCTTAAACTGGTAACTCGTTGTTTCAAAAGAATATTTCACTAGGACTTATGTTGGGGTTGCACGGTCACCATTATGCAAGAGATTATCCTCACAAAAATCAATCATTTAAATCCAATGCCAATACATAACCTAAAATAAGAACCTATGTAGCATTTGATACAATTCATTGTTATATTTTTTGGATAGAATTTAAAGGGCTAACAAATGGTTATAATGTTATTTTTTTGGTTGATTCTAGTATTATTCATAACTTTGTTTTTCTTAAAATTGTCTTTAAATTAAAACTCTCATCCAAAACAATTGAACTCTTACTAGTAGAAATGATTGAGGGATGAATTGTAAAACACACTAGTGTAGTCATTAAGAATTTTTTTTTTTTTTTAAATGACTTTACAACACAAGATCATTTTCATGTTTGAAATCTAGGTAAATATGATGTCATTTTAGAGATGAGCTAGTTAGAAAAAATAATGCATTACTTAGTTGTTAAAACAAGTAGGTTTTTTTAGGATTAGACATGAGGACATGTCAGATCTTACAAGAGGAGAAAGGATTTTTTAAAATTAAAGCCATTTCTATTTTGCAAATTAAAAATAGTGCCAGACGAGATTGTAAACTTTTTTTTTTTGATATGCAAGGTTTATATTTTATATTAAAATGTTGGAAGAAAATACATTTCGTCTGCAATGCAGAAAAAACCACCTAACTACCATAGAAAACTAAAACCCTACCACCCCAGGGAACACACCACAACCAGTGCAAAAATGGCAGTCACTCTGCCCACCACAAAACCCAACACCCAAACTATAACCTTAGGACAGTAAAATTCATACACAGAGGCCGAGCCTCAAAGGAACCCGTTTAATTCTACAAATGTAGAAAAGTCTTCTACCCAATCCAAGCCCTCCTCTGCCACCAACCCTATCTTTTGTTTCAGATATTCAACCGCCATTGCCGAGGTCATCCTGTGCCTCATGAGCTCAACCCCCTTCAAGTCTAAGAGAAAGGGGTAGACCTTCACTGCTTCATTTGTTTTCCACAAGAGCTCCAAGTCAGAGGGACGCGAAATCCCTTTGCCCATGAACGCTGCTTTCAATGTCTTCTCCAGACCTCCTAACAGGTCGCCACAGAATAAATTCACCATCAATTCTCTTGCCTCCGCCTTGGTCACTTCCACGTCTAGAATAGTAGCCAAGAACTGTGAGGATATTTAGGCATTATCCCTCGCGAACTCCTTTCTGGCTAGGTGTCCCTTTTCTAAAACCATTTTAATCGCTACCAAGACCAAAGGATCATCCACAAGCATAATTTGTTTAAGCCTTTGGTCTGTGATCTCCATGAATGTTATTTGCCTCTCCGTCGCCACCAATGAAACAGGGGTGTCCGTGCCGAGACATTCCAGCCCCTCCATGGAGACTGAAATAATGAATTTTGAGTTGCTCTTCTTCGCCATTAGCTGCACCTTGGCCGAAAGCTCCCTACACAGAGACAACCAACAAAACAAATTTCAAAAAGCATACGAAAGAATTGCCATCATCCATCAACATTAAAAGGCTCGCAAATAGCAAGGTTGATACATCACACACGAGCCAGGAATAATGATGATGCAAGGCTATCCGTCCTTGCATGTAGATTTCGTCCTTCAAACACAAGCCTTAACTCAAACATCACCTTGTAATAAAAACCATCTGCCACCCAACGGATTTGCATGATCTACTATGAACTCCGTACCCTACGTGCCTCTCTATTTGACATGGCCATCATAATTCACTAAAACGACGGTCACCTCCAGGAAGCACTCCATTTTGAGCGGACTCCAATCCCGCATAAAACCTTCCGCCAACAACCACCTGGCATAGATGCCTTGGGTTACCACAAGAAAATAAAAGAAGGTGATGTGGCCATGCCACGTTTCTGGCAACCTTCACTCCCCTGCCTACACCCCAGTATCCTCACTCTCCGCCCACAAATGATCCACCTTGGCTTTCTACCAAGCTAGTGGGTGAAAAAGAGGGGCGTGAGGGGGCACCCTACCACCCACTATGAGATTGTAAACTTTTATATGCTATGATAGTTATCAATTGATAAATAAAAACTATACAACAATATAGAATTTATTGTACAAGAATTTCATGATGTTTTCCCCAATGATTTTGATGGTTTACCTCATATAATATTAATGGAATAAGCCATTGACCTAGTTCCAAGAGCATAACTAGTTCTTAAGGCTCCTTGTAATAAGTCAATTTCAATAATAGAATTGAAAGTACAAGTAACTCAATTACTGAAAGAAGGAAAAATTAGATCTAATGTTTCTCCCTACAAATCTTTTATTTTGTTTGTCAAGAAGAATGATAGTTCCATGAGATTATCCATTGACTATAGACAACTTAATCATTTGACCATAAAAGTAAATATTCTTACTCTAAATCAATTACATTTTAAACTAATTAATTTGAGCCAATTGCTTTTTCAAATTGATTTGAGATCTAATTTCCATCAAATCTGAATTAAAAAATCTAATATTGCAAAAATTGCTCTTAGGACTAGATATGAGCATTATGAATTTGTTGTTATGCCTTTTAGATTTACTAATGCACTTGGAACTTTATGTATAATATTTTATATCCATATTTAGATGTGTTTGCAATCATTTTTCTAGATGATATTTTGATGTATTCAAATAATGAAAAAGAACCATCTTAGAAGTATCTTAGAAACCTTAAAAAAATTTGTAAGCAAAACTTAGTGAATTCTTTGGGCCATATAGTTTTAGAAAATGGTATTTAAATATGCGCGTGTCTTATTTGGGCCATATAGTTTTAGAAAATGGTATTTAAATATGTGTGTCTTATTTGGGCCATATAGTTTTAGAAAGTGGTATTTCACTTGATTTTTGCCAATACTAAAACAATTCAAGAATGACCTATACCAAAAGATGCTTATGAAATCAAGAATTTTCTAGAAGTATCAAGAGTTTATTATAGGTTTATATTTTTTTCTAATTTTTTTGCACTTTTAACAAATATAATAAAGAAAGAGTAAGGTTATTATGATAATGAATTTAATATGTTATAAACATTGTTTATATCTACACCTATTATCTATATTCCAAATGCTTGTGGTATAGGTGTAGGTGAGGCCTTAATGCAAGGAAACCAAGTAGTTTGCTATGATTCACTGAAAAGAACTATTTTATCCATAACTTAGAATTACTTGGTATTGTTCATGACTTGATAGTTTGGTGGCATTATTTGTTGGGAACTATTTTTTCTAAACCATTGACCATTGTTGTTTATAATATGTATTTACTCAACTCTAATAAAAATGAGGCAACAAAGATGTATATAACTTCTAGCTAAATATGATTTTACTATTCAATACTTTCTAGGTAGAGAAAATGTACTACCTGGTGATTTGAGTAGAATTTTTTTTGTGTAAATGCTTTATCTCTTGAGAGAAGTTAATTTGAAACTGATATTAACCTAAATTAACTTCTAATGTCTATTTTTAACCACTCTACGAAGGATTACAAAATAAGTCTTTGCATGCAAATTTTTATGATTAACTATATGATGAGAAGTAATAGTCTTTTTTATTACAGTCATATTATGTATTCCTAATTTACCCAACATTAGCCAACAAATTTTGAAGGATTCCTATGATAGGCCCATATCTAAATATCTAAGATTTTATAAAACATACCCATCAATTTAGAGAAACTTTTTGAGTTCAAACAATTTGAAATTCATAGTTATGCACAATAATGAATTTGAGAAAAAGTTGGTGGTTAAACAATGCAAACCACTTGGTCTTTACAATCTTGTTAAGAATTATTGGTGCATGACATATAAGAAAGTAATAAATAATAAATTAATATGTTAGTGCCACTTTATTAGATGTTAGTTTTTAGTTAGTGGTTTTGGTAGGTGATAAATTCCAAGGCTTTATAAATCCATGAAATGTAATCATTTGTGTGTTGTTGATGAATAAATTTTTTCAAGTTTGAGCCTTTGACTCTCTCTTGTCACTGTTTCAAATAATTTATAAGTTTGAGCCTTTGGCTCTCTTATCACCATTTCAATATGGTATTAGAGCAATTTTTGAAATAAGCCTTTTTGAATATTCACCCATTCATGCTTTGTTTGTCAAGTTGAGTAAGGCAATGGGTTGGTGGATACCATAAACCTCCACAACCTCATTACATTTTTTCATGCCCATCCATTTGTTATAAATTCAAGCATTGCAAATAAAAGATAAGTGGATACCACAAATCTCACATGAAATCTGGAGTTTTTAGCATACACCCTTCTTGTATATTTATCAATGGTATTAGCGGATAACACAAACATCGCAACAAACCTGTTGACATTCACCATTCATGTGCATCTCCTTTTCTCTTCCATTGTGTACATTCTTTCCATAGTTTTTCCTTCATTATGTTCATTGTTTTCATAGTCAAAGAACTATAAAGATATAAGGTATTGTAGAAAAAGTGTAGGAGGTTAAGGTGATTGAGAAGAATGTTTTTATCTTTCAATTATAAGGGTTTCATTGTTTGAAAATTGGTATGTATATTATGTTGCTCTTTGATGGATATTCAATTTGCGCAAAGGAGGAATCATGTTTTCCTTAGGCACCATTCAATTGTTGGTATATTATCATTTTTATTTTAAATCACAATTTAACACAATCTCACTAAAACTGCGATATCTTTCTCATTTATAACAAAATTCAAAAATCCAGTTTTTTTGAAAGTTGTTGAACAATAACACATAACCCAAAAATCATTTGAGAATACTGTCAATATTTAATTTGTAGTTTGATGCAGAAGATAGAGGTATTTAAATGGTTAGTGCCAATTTAATTTATCATTTTTATTTTGTATAAGGATTTGGGAGCCGAGGGTGTGATATATTTTTCAGTTGCACATTGTAATTGGATGCATTATTGGTAGAAACCAACATCCAAAGAAAAATTCATTGAAGGGGGGCAATTATGAGATAGGCCAATTGTTGACACTGCAACACCAAAATAAAGTCTATATGTCAACACTCAAGGGGGGTTATAGGAATTCTTAGTGCATGACATATAATGAAGTAATAAATAATAAATTAAAATGTTAATGTTAATTTATTAGATGTTAGTTTTTAGTTAGTTATTAGTTGAGTTAGTTGGTAGTTAGTGGTTTTGGTAGTTAATAAGTTCAAAGGCTTTATAAAGCCATAAAACGTAATCATAAATGTGTGTTGTTGATGAATGAATAATTTACAAGTTTGAGCTTTTGACTCTCTCTTGTCACCATTCCAATAAATATGGATTTTTTTTATCATTGGTTTACCTTGTATACATAGAGGTCATGACTATTGTAGTTGTAGTAGATATATTAACCTAAAAAAGTGCTTTTTAATCAGAAAAAAATAATATTTTTTTATATGTTAATGTGGCACTGTGGGGCCACACCCATATATTAATTATCAAAAAATTACATTAGATGCCTCTTAATAAGCCTATGTGCATGTTTACATCCATATATAGAGCCATTCAAATTACCAAATTGGCCCAAACCTTACTTCAAACTAATTATTTTTGTTACATCCATAAACAAAGTCGTTATAGCATCAAAAATGGCTCATATCTACTACAAATGACCTATTGTTTCTATTTTCTACCTCTTACCATGACTTGTTGCTACTCTCCCTTGTCGCCCTCCTCCAACTCTTCGTTGCTCTTCTACAATAGAGCAAAGTCCCAATTCCATCTTCGGCTGCAACTTGCACACAACCCTTCAGAAAGTTGATGCTTGACCTTGCTTGGTTCCTCCTCGCCACATTCATGTTTATATCCCAAATCACAAACTACTAAAGCGGTCTGGAGTCTACATTGCAAAATTTTAGAGCAGGCTTACCATTTGGGAAAATCCCTCTTCTTGGAATGGCTAGATTGAGGTAGCCTTTCATGCCCCCTCTCCATCGCGACCATACCAACTTTGTCATTAGAGCCTCCATCGTTTCCTTTGGTTCGCCAATGTCTAAAAGCATTGCTAGGAACATGGACATTATGTCCATGTTAACACGGTAACAACCATTACCGCTCAGATAATTGTTCCCCAACACCATTCTTATTGCATGTAGGACCACCCTGCCCTCATCTTGAAGATTTCCATAAGCCTCCGTTTCGAGACATCACCGTAAAATGCTATGTGTCATTTTCTAGCTACCATGCAAATATAGGTATCCATGGCTCTACTGATTATTACAATGCTACCACTCCCATCTGGGTGGTGAATAAAATACCCATTATGCACAATTACTTAGAGTTGTGGTCGTCCTTTCCATTTCAACTTTGTTGTGCAATGATTCACGACCTTTGTTACTTGTGATTACACGCGAGTGAAGTATACTATCCTTCGGATTAGTAGTGGAAGGCGTGGCATCCATCAACGAAAAGATGTCGACTCCTATGCTGTCATTTCAACTACCACCTTTGCCACATCATCCGCTAGGTCATTCCCCTCGTGATATACATGAATATGCTTATTTCCTTGAACTATATTGCCTCCTTTATCCACGTTAGCCATCTTTGCTATCTTCGATTCAGTGTTTGACCAGTCCTAATTGCATTAACCATGATCTGTGAGTCACCTTCCAAGTGCACCTTATTTTCTTTTCATTTCTTACTTGTAAGTAATCCTAGTAAGGCCGCTTGGAATTCTGCATCATTGTTAATTGTGATTCTAATCTTTCTTCCTACTATTCTTATTACTCTTCCTTCATGATCTATCGCCACACAACCTGCTCCTACCATCCCTGGATTGCCCCTTGTAGCCCTGTCAAATTTGATTTTGATCCATTCTTCCTTTGGTGGCTTCCATTTGATGTCTTTTCTAACATTTTTGGGTAGATTAACCTCCCTGACCACATAAATGGGGGATTTTTATATGAATATGACATTCCTTATAGGTACTAGTGAGTCAGCAAGAAGCAAGTGATAATTTCTTTATTTTTATATGAATATGACATTCCTTCTATTTATTTATCTATTTGGTTTCATTGTTATAGATGATATTGAGTATTGATACATCTAGACCTAGAGATCTCTTAATAATTTTGTTATTTTTTCTATTTAGTTTCATTCGAAGAGATGATACTAAAATTATTAGTGTTGAGAGTTTGATAGTGGGCTTAATTGCAATGCCATTCTTTTTGTAGTTTCTAATTTGTGAGAGATATTGAACAATAACCAAATTCCCGAAAGTGGCAAAGACTCATCCATGTGCATAGTTGATAAATCAACCTATTGGTGATCAAATTTGTGAGTCCCAAATATTTAAAGCTAAACCTTCTAAATGTCAGGGGTTTCAAACCCATGGAAAAATTCTCAAACTTACAATTAGATAGGGCATCTATGTACTAATTCACTAAGGTGTGTAATACCCTCAACTTTAGGCTCTTCTAGGACAAGGTGGACTTCCCTAAGGTGTTGTGCTAGATGATACAACTTTAAGAAATAAACATATACCTTGACTCAAAACATACCAACTGCATAATATACTTTTATTTATTTGTCACTAAGTATTTATATATTGGTTTGGCAATGTAAGGCAAGTAGAAAAACCACAATGTATAACATTTGAAAATGTGACTTTGGTATCCCTTTGTGATCTTATGTATATCCAAACATACATATGGTTTTACATTATGCCAAGTTGGCATCGGTAAAGGGTGTCACGTTAAGGCGAGACTAGTGCCCTAGGGATGTATGCAATTATGGGGTTTTACATTATGATGATAAAAAAGGTATGAACATCCCATTCTTTTTTTTTTTGTTGATTCAAGGGTATCCTTGCAACCTAGCCCAATGCCCAACCCGCCTTATCTTGGTTTTACATTCAACCAAGTTGGGGTCGAGAAGGGGTGTCATGCTAAGGCAAGACTAGTCCCCTGGGGATGTATGCTACAACTCACAAGGGGTCTAATATTATGACGATAAAAAGGTATGAACTTCTCTTTCATTTTTTCTTTTGTTGACTTAGGAGTATCCCTGCAACCCAACCTAACACCCAACCTGCCTTATCTTGGTCTTACATTCTACCAAATTGAGGTCAGAAAGGGGTGTCACGCTAGAGCGAAACTTTGAAGATGTATGAAGCAAGATTAGTCTCTTGGGGATGTATGTAACAACCTGCAAGATGTCTTACATCATCACGATAGAAAAGGTATGGACTTCTTTTTTTGGTTGACTTAGGGGTATCCTCACAACCTAGCCCAATGTCCAACCCACCTTACCTTAGTCTTACATTCTGCCAAATTGGGGTTAGAAAGGGGTGTCACAATAGGGTGAGACTAGTCCCTTGGGGATGTATGCAATAACTTGCAAGGGGTCTTACATTCCAACGATAAAAATGTATGGACTTATTGTTTTTCATTTTTTGTTGACTTAGGGGTGTGTCCGCAACCCAACCCAACACCCAACCAACGTTACATTGGTCTTAATTCTGCCATGTCAAAGTCAAAAAGGGGTGTCACAATGGGGTGAGACTAGTCCCTTAGGGATGTATGCAATAACTTGCAAGGGGTCTTACATTCTAACGATAAAAACGATATGGATTTATCTTTCTTATTTTTTTGTTGACTTAGGGGTATGCCCACAACCTTGCCCAACACCCAACCTGCCTTATCTTTCTTCCTTTTTTTGTTGACTTAGGGGTATGCCCTCAACCCTACTGAACACCAAACCCACCTTACCTTGGTCTTACATTCTTCCAAGTTGGGATCGAGAAGTAGTGTCACACTGGGGAGACTAGTCTCATAGGGATGTATTCAATAGCTCGCAATGGTTCTATCATTTTGACGATAAAAATTTATGGACTTATCTTTCTTCTTTATTGTTGACTCAGGAGTGTGCCCGCAACCCACCTCAACACCCAACCTGCCTTACCTTGGTCTTACATGTCGCCAAGTTGGGGTCAAAAAGGGATGTCACGTTGGGGTGAGACTAGTCCCCTGTGGATGTATCCAATAGTCCACATGGGGTCTTAATTTTTGATGATAAAAAAGTATGGACTGATTTTTTTTCTTGTTTTGTTGACTTAAGGGTGTGCCCGCAAACCAACCCAACACCCAATCCGCCTTACCTTGATCTTACATTCTTCCAAGTTGGAGTCAACAAAGGGTGTCACGCAAACCAACAAAGGGTGTTATGCAAAGGTAGGACTAGTCCACTGAGGATGTATGCAATAACCCACAAAGGGTCTTCCATTCTGACGATAAAAAGGTTTAGACTTATCTTTTTTTTTTTGTTGACTTGGTGTGTCCACAACCCAACCCAACACCTAACCCACCTTATGTTGGTCTTACATTCTACCAAGTTGGGGTCGAGAAGGGGTGTTATGTTGGGGTGAGACTAGTCCGTTGGTGATGCATGCAATAGTCTGCAAGGGGTCTTACATTTTGGCAATAAAATGTATGGACTTATCTTTCTTCTTTTTTTTGTTGACTTAGGGGTGTGCCCGCAATCCAACCCAACACTCCTAAGGATGTATGCAATAGCTTGCAAGGGGTCTGACATTCTAATAATAAAACAATATAGACTTATCTCTTTATTTTCTTGATTTAGGTTTATGCTCTCAACCCTGCCGAACACCCAACCTATCTTACCTTGTTCTTACATTCTCCCAAGTTGGGGTCGAGAAGCAGTTCACACTAGAGACTAGTCCCCTAGGGATGTATGCAATAGCTCGTAAAGGGTCTTACATTCTGACAATAAAAATGTATGGACTTATCTTTCTTCTTTTTTGTTGACTTGAGGGTGTGCCTGCAACTCAACCCAGCACCCAACCCACCTTACCTTGGTCTTACATTCTGCCAAATTGGGATCGAGAAGGGGTGCCACATTAGAGTGAGACTATTCCCCTGAGGATGTATCCAATAGTCTACAAGGGGTCTTAAATTCTAACGACAACAAGTTATGGACTTATTTTTCTTTTTTCTATTGACTTATGGGTGTGTCCGCAACCCAACCTAACACCCAATTGCCTTACCTTGGTCTTACATTTTTCCAAGTTGGAGTTGAAAATGGGTGTCACGTTAGGGTGAAACTAGTCTCCTGAGGATGCAATAGACCATAAGGGGTATTTCATTTTGACAATAAAAATGTATGAATTTATCTTCTATTTTTGTTGACTTAGGGGTGCGCCCGCAACCCAACCCAACACCCAATCCGCCTTACCTTGGTCTTACATTCTGCCAAGTTGGGGTCGAGAAGGGTCTCAAGTTGGGGTGAGATTAGTCCTCTGGGGATGTCTGTAATAGCTTGCAAGGGGTCTTACATTCTGACAATA
>VDFB02047013.1:0-12722 GCA_007258455.2 Sequoia sempervirens | reverse complement strand
AAATCAAGAATGTGCTTGTCATCCTCAAACACCTAAAAATTAGTTACATTGTCAGGCATGGATGGCACCGGGGTGAGCTCAAAAGTAAACTTCTTCAAACTTGAAAGTGATAAGGGTTGTAACGTACTAGCTTCCTAGGCTAAAGCATATGCAGTCTAGTTCTTGCTACAAGGTATCAATTGAATATTGAAAGCATCAAACCCCTCAATAAGATCCCAAACTCTATGTTTGTAATTAGTCATCCTTATATCATGACATGAGTACTATTTTCTAACTTGCCTAACTCCTAACTCTGAATCTCCAAACACTTGCAAAATTTTAACCTTCTTTCTTAATTCCATCAGCAATCCATGAATCAAAGCTTCATATTCGGCTACGTTATTAGTACAGTGGAATTGGAGCCTATGGGCAACAAAAAATTGTTTTACCCTTAGGACTGATCAGCTCAAATCCAGCTCCAACACCTTGCTTAGACTTTGATCCATCAAATATAAGTTTCCAATAGCTTGTAGCTCTTGATCCTCTTGATCTATCCTTTGTTCTTCTGCTACTCAGAGGTTCTTCAAAAGGCATTACACTTTTACCTTTAGGATCATCTTGAATATTTTGTATATTTATCCTGACAGCTGGGGTTGGATTAATGCATCTCTGTATTTGTTATACTATTTTTTGGCATAAGCAACATTCCAGCTCTGAGTGAGAAGCGTTATGAACTCTACACTAGTTTGAAAGAAGTAGCTCTTCAAAATTCATGTCTCTACCTAATTGAATTTGGTCCTCTATGCACTTCTGGATAAATTCTTGAAATTTATCCAACAAGCTGAGTTGACCATCTTCTTGGTCATCACCTTCCTCTATTGGTTCAACCAATGCTCCAGTGCTACTGGATTCTGATGTGAGCTTGGTGGGTACACTTTTCAACATAAATATTTCCTCGGTATCTGACTAAAAGAGGGGCTACCAATACATAATTCCCCAAACTGACTTTTGATACTAATATCTCATTTAAAGTATTCTCGTATTCAGTAATTGCATACTTCATTCTAGGTTCCCTTTCAATCTTTATTTTATTTGGTAATCCTTCCCAGGGAAGCCACATATGGGAATGATCGGTTGACACATATTTTTTTAGTGCCTTGGTGAAATCTCTTCCTAGGATCAGACCACACATATCAGGAATGCCTACCACTTGAATACTGATAACTTGTTGAATCCTAGGTTTTGATGCAATCTGCATAGGAATCATATTTAATTCTCCTACCACATTCATCTTTGTCTTGTCCAATTGAGTGAATTTTCATTGAGAGGCTGTAGGAGTAGTACCCAAGGCTCTTCAAATAGCAAAAGGCATGGCATTCATGGAAGCCACTGAGTCTAGAAGGCAGTTGTGTAAGTTCTTCCCAAAGAGACGAACAAAAATCAGAAAAGGAGGAGTTTTTGTCTTGCCTTGAAATAAACTTAACTGAGTGTCAACTTGTGTCACTTGACTCTTATCCTTTTCTCTCCCTTTATCTCTAGCTTGAACTTTACCTTTATCTTTTGGTGCTTGTGAGCTAGAAGTATTTCTGACTACTTCACTAGTTGTCCACTCTTGAGGAACTACATTTGTTTTAAAAGCTCCTAGAATTGCATTTTTGATAGTAGGAACTCTTAGCAACTCAAAAGCAGAAAGACTTAACTTTAATTTCTTAAGTTCTTCAGCCACATAGTCACCCAACTATTCCATGTTCATATCAACATGAACGTCCTTGGGATGACTCACCAACTCCTCCTTTCCTTCATCAATGTTCTTTCTTTTAACAAAATAAGACTATCCTCCTTTTGAAAAATATTGTGTGGGTACATGAGGACAGGATGGATTATTACTAGCATTAGGATCAGGAGGTGTGTTGAAGTTTTTTGAAGGGATGGATGTAGTAAATGGCCCTCCAGCTTGTGGACCTCTAGTTGGCCTATTCCTTAAATCATATTTTCTTTTAGGTTGTTGGAACATCTAAATTTCTTCAATGCCAGTTTCTTCTTCATCTAAAGGACCATTGTCATTCTCTACACCTTCATTGAACAATTGTGAAATCTCATCTCCATTGTATACTTGCTTTGTCTTATCATCCTGCCCACCTGAAACTTCTTCTGGCCTATTATCTTCACTTCGTGGGAAAGGAGCATGATTCAACACCATTATTGAAGAATCATAAGGGTTAGATGGTACTAACTCCTGATTGTTGGAATTGTTCTCAACCTCATACTGAATAATGGATGCAGTAGTCTAGAACTCAAGGAAATCCAGCTCAGAATGTTGACTCATCTTGTGGAGTCTAAACCATCTAGACAAGGCTACCTCTGCTAGATACACACCACTTGGAGGCTTTTCCTGATTAGGAGGTTGGTCCAATGGAGTAGGAACACCTCCATTGTTTGACCTTGTGTTCCATGTTCTATTATGCCTAGGTGGTTGGCTCCTTTCAAATCCTTGTCCACCTATCTATCCTCTATCAAAAAATTTCCTAGATGGATGGCCTTTATCAAAATTTTGTTCATGTCCTTGTGCAGAATATTGATTCTCTCTATTATAATTGGACTGCATATTCCTCTGAGCCATTTGGAGTTGACTATTCTAGTTCCTTAGGTATGTTACTTCCATGTTCAGCTTCTTCACTTGGCCAATCAATTCATCCAGCCTCCCTTTGTCAAGATTATTGTATGGTGCATGTCCTGAATTGTTCTAAGGGTACCCTAATGCTACTCTTGAAGCCATGGACTTGTTTAGTACTTCATAATTTTGCAAGTATGTGGGAAAACCAACCTATTGTTGTGAATGGAGGGGTTTATTAACATTTTGTTGAGGATAACTGGGCATTGGTGGGGCTTGATTCATTAGAGGACCCAAATGTGGAACTAAAGCCAATTGTGGCACCAGATTCATAATGGGTGTATGATTAGTCAAAGCCTAGTTGAGTGCTTGAATTTGTCCTAGGTGAGAAATGGGCCCTAAGGATGGCAAGGGTCCTAACAAATGATGACTCAGATCTATGCTAAGCTTAACTGTGTCTACATAAGTGTCAAGTAAAGTGTTTGGGGGATTAGGCCTCCATTTGAGAAAAGTCATTGTAAGACTGTCAAGAGCTTCATAATAGACTTCCAAGGCAGTAGCATTATCTATAGCATAAGGAGCCTACAGCCTATTATATGCATGATGAAACCTATTATTGAATGACCGTATAGGCTCATTAGCCTCTCTTTTAACTCTAGTGAATTGTAGATACAACTCACATACAACATCCTCATGATTGATCCCTCTATCCTTGAGACAAGTCTAAAAATCCGTGTGCTCCTCTGCTGTCCTATTAGGGTCATTGCTATGAAACTTGGAGCAAAGTGTTCAGGATTCTTTGGCATGACATTGTAGTTGTTAAAGGGCAAAGGTGATGGGTTGTTTGCCAAGAAATCCATTGGTGGTGGTGGAGGAGGTAAAGACTGATTAACGACTGGTTGGGGTTACTGAATGGGAATGGCCTCATAATCAAACGAGGATGGGCGTGATGAAGGTGAGGATGATGGAGAGGATGGAAATGGTGGGGTGAATGATGATTCTCCTCTTCTTTTGGCTCTTCTTGACCTAGTAGGGGCTTGTAACTCTTGAAAATATTCCTCCCCTAGTGTAGATTTGGTTCTTCTTCGAAATATCTTAGGAGAAATTTCAAATAGAAAATGATCTAGCTTGCTTTATTCAAGCCCTCCTCCTAGTGCCAATCTATTGATGGTATTTCCTACATAGCAACAACTCAAACAGAATACAAGTATCCTATCTCTCTTGAAGGTAAATCTTTATTAGCAAGCCTCAAGGGATAACCCCAAGGTCTCTAATGTATAGTCTTGACAATGCAAAAACAACTCAGTGATAAATGTCAAAATGTTGGTAATCACAAGGGACCTTACAAAAAAAATGTTGGAAGCTTCATATTTATCAACTCTTGTGATATAGTGATACTTTTAGTCCTAAAACTAACCCAAATTTTAAAAGAAATAGCAAAAGATAAGGGTTTAAGAGAGATTTTCTGAACAAGTAAACTAAACCTAAAACAAGTCGGCTTAAGAAGTTTTAAATAAAATAAAAAATTTATTTAATGTTTGAAATTTCATCTAGGTTAGCCTCGACCCCTTTCAAATATTCCTTTGCTTGCACAAAAATTGAGGTTTCCCTCCAGCTATATTGTCACATAATTGGCACAAAGTTCTAGGCAACTGCTTATTGGCTATTTTCTCCCTCCTTGTTGATTTCTAATTCATTGGATAATTCTTTGACTTTCTCCAATATTTCCTTCATATCTTCTGGATCTAAAACTGGAATAAATTTAATTCTTGTCTTATGATTTTTAAATTCTTCCAAATATTGGGGAATCGCCTTATTCCATTCAACCTACAGCTCATAGTATTTATCTAGCTTGGAAATATAAATTGTTGCATCCTCCAGATTTTCTTTAGTGATTGGAGCACTATTAGAAGGAGCATATATCTCATGCCACCATCCTTGTAACCTATTGATGTTCATGGTTTTCTAGCCAAACTTCTTTCTTCCAGTCATTATCTCCAAAAAATTAATGCAACCATCATATATTTCTTTCACCTTCCCCTATATCTTCATTATTTTCTTCAAAACCTTGGAAAGGAGTTCTTTTCTATAGTTCCAAACTTCAATCCATTCTTTCACCTTTCCAAATTCATCATGGGAAAGGATATCCAACTTGGACAATTCATCTTTAGGTATCTATAGAATTTCCTTAACAATTGACTCATCAATCTTCTTGCAATCTACAACAACCTGTGAAATACGGTCTAGAAAATAAAAAGCATTGGTGTGAATTTACAGTATTTGTTCAATTGCTTTGTCTCCCCTACCATTGACACCCTAGAGCCAGTCATGTGTGTTATAAACAGAGGAATTCAATCTCTCAATTTTTGAAACTACCTCTTTGGGAAACAATCCCTCTGGAATAATTCCTTCACTCCCAATGGTTTGTAGAGGCTTCATCAAGTGTTGAACATACCTATAAATATCATTTAGCTACTTTTGTAGCTTTTTCTTCTCCTCAGTTTCCTTATCCAATCTTCTGAGAATAGCTTGTGAAGACTCTTGGAATTCTTCCTTTTCCTGCTCCTTAGTTATAGGACCCAAATTGATAGTTTGTACCTTATAATTTGTAGGTCTTACCTTGTCTTTGAATTTATCTACTGTAGGGACAGCCACATGAATGACCCTATTATTGAATTCATCTATTGAGATATTTGAAACAGTTCTTACTCTTTTCCTTTGCTTGGGCTGCCCCCATTGCTCAAGAAACCTATCCCAACTTGGAGTTTCCTCTTGCACAATTATGGGCTTCTTGTTGAGCCTTTTCTCAAGCCATTCAGGACTTGTGGATTGCTCAGTTGTCACCTCCTTATTACAACTGTCAACCACATTTTCTTCAATATTCTTTTCTATTTCTAGTTGATTTTCTTGCTCATCCTTGTCCTAATGAGGACTATCAGCAACTTCCTTTGTTTTCTCCTGCTTTAGGGTGATCTTATGGATCATCAATGATTACTCCCTCTAGAGACTTATATGTATTCTCCTCGACTACTTTAGACTCTATATTCTTTCTTTCTACCCCAGAAGTAGATTGTTTCATCTCTTGCACAAATTTTCTCCATTCTCCACTTTCAGGAGTAGAAACCTCATCATCTTCCTCAGTTGGTTGTTCAGGGCCATTGGATATGTTTCCTTCCTCATGAACTTCTTCCTTTGAAACTTGTACATTTTGATGAGAAGGAATGGGAAAATTATTTCCTATAGCTTCTCTCTTCTCCACATCATTGGTAGTTGCTTCTTCATCTTCCAGTTCTTTCTCTGCAGCCTTCACTCCCTCTACAAGAGAGACCTTATGCTTGGGGGAGTTTCTCCTAACATACACATGGGGCTTTCCCCTGAACTTTCCAAATCAACAACCTTTGTTGCAGAAGGAGCATCTATAATAGCATCTCCTTTCTTTGCCTTTGCTACATTTTCTCTCTTTGTAACCAACCTCCTTTTCCTCACAGGCTATGACACTTCTCCTTTTTCAGTTGTAACCTTGGCTTCAGGAACCTTATTTTTCTTAGGAGATGGCTTCTCTCCCTGGTTCACCTAAGTTTGGGTTTGAGTCCTCTTTTTGATAGAAACTAGTTTTCCTTCCTCATGAACGTCCTCCTCATGAGGTTCATTAACTTCATCACCTTTTCCAACTTCAACTTCTTCTTCTTTAGACTGAGACTCTAAGTCTCCCATCAAGTCATAGGTGAATTTTTTACCCTTAGCTTATATCTCTAATACTTTGTGCTTTACCCATAGTCTAGAATACTTCTTTACTAGCTTAGTAACCTACTCTAGATTTGTTACTTTTTCCTCTAACTAGTTGATTGGAGATAAGGGTTTGCTTCTATGAGGCTCATAGTCATGATGTTGAACCAAATTCACCTCATCATCTTGTACTTGATCAGTCACTTCTTCCACTTTATATAGTCTTATCAATTTGAGAGGTGATCTTGAAATCTTTGCCTAATGACATCAAATTCATCTCTACAGTTGGCCCAATAGTCCTCAATGTGATCCTTATGCCTGAATGTTCTATTGGCTTTCTTCATGGCCTTGCCATAAGGATCAAAATTTATCCTATTGGTATGAGAATATAACTCAAATTATGTCATTTCCTTCTTAGAATGTTGAGCACTTTGAATAGAAGGGTATGCTTCCAAATTTCCCATTCTCAATGGGAATTTTGATCCCAATCCCTTCATTTTCACTTCCTGTTGTAGAATCTCCTCGAAGCCTATCATTTGTCTTGTTAGTTCCAGCATCAAAAGTTTTTTGGTAGGATATTGGGGTAATCTAAGTGGAACAACTGGAGACCCTTGTACCCAGATGTATGTGAACCATTGACCATATTACTTGATCAAGTGCATGGCATTAGCAGAAACCCTAACATGAAGAGTATCTTGAAGTAGTTTGGGAATATACATGAAAAAGGCATCATTAGCTCTTCTATAGTTGGATGTTTTGTGTTGTATCTATGCATAAACATCCCATATTCTATCTTTCCCTATGGTTCCTTTGCAACTAAGACCCTTGTACTTGGTCTTATGTGCCAACATGTAGACAAGATATGAGGTCACAGTGAACCTTTTGGTTTCTTGCACACTTCTCATGATTTCCAAAGCTTTGTTGGTGTCTTCTTCATATAACCTAACTGCTTCCCAAATGTTGATTTCCTCAATGAGATTGTGATGTGAAGCAATCTTGAATACTTTTGCAATGGACTCCTTAGTTAGGTTTACCACAACTCTTCCTTGTGGCCCAATTATGATTCTTGTTCTAGAGTCATAGTGTTTTGCACATTCCAGAACCAACTCTGGACATAGTTGTGTTGGAGGAAACCCTGTTGATTGAGCCAATCTAGTGTGGGTGATAACTTGTGCCAACTAGGTGGGTGCATATCTGAACATTCTCTGCTAAAGGTCATTATAATCTACATGACCCATATTTGTGTCTGCAATCTTTGACCATGCAGAGGAAATCTTGGTCTGGCCATATGCCCTTGAAATCATACTTCAACCTTTCCAATCTTCGCTTAACCTCCTCTTGTACTAGAGAAGATTTTGACTTGGTGGTCTTGTCAGGACTCAGTTATGCCTACATCTATAGAGAAAGGACCAAAATCACCAAAGTGGAGAACAATAATACAACATATATCAATTTCATGAAGCACCAATATGCAATAATAGCCATTGAATCAACATAATAAGCAATTCAATTAAAAATATCATATTCCCACATCATGCATGCATATAAAATTCATTAAAATAATCATATAATCCATTGTAAGCATTATTTCCATCAGTCTTTAGTATTAAAATAAAAATGGAAAAGGAGTCAGATAATCCGAGCTAGCTCAGATTCCCCGAACTAGGCATACTTCAACCTAGGATTATCAAATTCCTTCAATTCATGGGGTACCTTATCATTATTAAGCATATGAACATCAATTACTTCAAAATCAAGGGACAAATCATCTTCATTTAAAGCGTAATGACCCTGCTCAAATCTGACCTCAAAATGCTAATTGAAGGCTCAAAGAATTTCGGCAAACAATTCTCATGCAAACTCCCAGCTTGCTGGTCTGAGTTATCAGACTGATTGTATGCTTGAAGATGATATATAAATACCCTAAATGCTTGGAAATCAATACTACAATGCATAAACTATATCCTAAATGCATCAGTGACTTAATTTCACCATTTACAATGCTCATATATGATTTCTAGGTTTAATAACATGCACCTACAGCCAACTGGAATTTTGTCAAACAGTTGGTATGCAACTACTATGCTGATAATAACATCTACAGCCTATTGGCATTTTGCCAAACACTTGACATGCAAACTTCTATCAACATGAACATGGACATATCTTCCAATGATAGACCTGCAACTTATTACTCCTTTATTATATGCAATCTCTGAATACAATAGGATATGTAGACGCCAAGACTCTTGGCTTGTGTTCATGAAACAAGTACAATGCAAAGTCTGAAGCAAATGGACATCTACAGCAGCAATACTAATGATATCATATGATCAATGAAACTATGAAAATGTACATGGAAACTTGGTATTTGAAATTGCCTTGGATTGGAGATGAAGTAGCAAACAAGAATTAAGGATGAGAGCACCTTATGAGTGATGGATGATGTCTCAGCCCTAGCCGCCCTTGCTGGAGATTTCAGACTTCAAAAATAAAATAATAGCAGCTGCAACCTCTGATTTTGATCACCAAACATCATTGTCCATCCTCTAGAAATCGATTGCTCCAATACCCATAAGCCAAAGACAAGTGTATGATTTTTTATGAATTTATTTGAGCTTCCCAGCCCAACTCGTCCCTGTTCTAGCAGACCTCAGAAAATTAATATATGTCAGCTACTAATGGTCTCCTCAAGCTCCCAAATTGATCTCCAACCCTTGAAGAATCAAGCGCTCCAAGTGAAAGGTGAGTTTAATGAAAGATTGAGCCCCCAAGAGTGAAAACGTGGACTCCAAGTGCTGATGCAAAAAGTCTGAAAATGAATATCAGACTGCTGGTAATAAAGTAAGATGAAATCGAACTCTAGAATAATGAAGTCCCAATCCACAAATGCCTCCAATTAAACTCCAAGTCATATCATGCAAGACTTTAGCATCAAAAATGCAAACTAATGAAGTCTAAATTAAAATGTCAGAATTCTAGAATATCTAATATAAAAATCTGAATATACATGATGCAAATTGACCATCAAAGGAATGAAGGAAATATCAAAATGTCTCCAAATTTCACCAATAGATTTCTTCAAATCGATACAACTAAAATTTGGTCAAAGGCCATAAAATTTTGCTTTGAAGTACAAGTAGAAAGTCTGAAGCAACTTCCTCAACTTTGCAATAATTCAAGTGATATTTCACACCCTCAAAATTGCTCACCAATTGAGAGTTTTTGTTCTCAATGGCCAAAGAAAACTGCAGAAACCCTAGGCTCCACAACCATCAAACATCAACATCAACAACAACAAATCTGGATCATGAGAATGAAGCCCATGATGTCTATTTATACTTTTTCCTCAAGAGGTCGGCCTCCTTCTAGAACTTTCCCAAGTCACCTTCTAGAAGGAATATTATAATATTATTTTTATTATTTTATTATTTTGCACTTTATAATAAAATAATTATTCATAACATAAAGTGCAAACATAACATTACTTTATAACATGAGGTTTCTAAAAATAGAAACATATCAAGAAATCATTAGAACACCTCCATATGTAGACTGAATCACGAAATGAGCCAACCAATCAACTGGGTATCTGCCAAACAATCCTCTTATCAAGCCCCATTAGCCTATGAGGATCAGGAATAGGCTAATTCCTCTAAACTCCATTGCTCATGAAAAAGGGGACATTACAAAAACTCAAGCACTCTTATGCATCGAAGTCCACATTTCATGAAACTCGGGTATTTCTAGGGACCTTGGATTACCTAGGTGAACTAACGTTCGGGTAATCCGAGCCTGCTTGGAATCACCGAATGAATGTCAAGCTCAAAATTTGACTAATTTCTTTCCTCTTGGGCTGGAAGGATTTTTGGAGTGCGAGGCGTCAGGGATGTGTCCGAGGGGCTCTGATTCTCAGGGTGGATTAGAGCTCGAGAAAATCTGAGGCTACCTTAGAATTTTCAAGCAGCTCATGAACATCATGATCAAGAAGTTACAAAATGGCATCTCCAATGAAAATTTAGCATTAAGTACATAGGTGAAACAAGACCAAGACCGAGAGACTTATCCCTTAAGGGGATGAATTCAAGACCCTATGACAACAAAGAAGCAAACAAAGCAAGCAAAGAGGGTCCTTGCTTTCAATGAGGTATTATTATTACAAAATTGCACAACATAAATGCATAATGTGGGAAGGAGCTATTTAGTTGCAATTGCTAGCTCAAGTCATGAAGTTCATGTTTAACAAATGCCTACATGCTCCAAGAAAACCATGTTACATTAATGCTCCTTGAGCACCATCGATCTTTGCAACAAAAATGATAGTGTTGTGTGGTGTCACAACAAGCTAAGACTAAAAGACTTGGACCAAGTAAAAATGTGTAACTCTTATGGCAAGAGCTATAAAGTGGGAAGAACAGTGAAAGAAAATGTTGATAATAAAAATTACTTCCCTATTTGTAAGTGTTTACAGGTACGAAAACCGGTACTTGGGGAAACGCGGAGAAAAGGAAAAAGGTAATGTAAAGTTCAAGTGGAAGGCTCTGGTCCAGTATGAAGCATTCTAGTATAGTGGAGTTCCAGTATAACTGAGGTTCGAGAAAGTAAGTGGGTAAAGCTGAATATCGAGTACCGGGTATCGGGTTATAATGTAGAGTGAAAATGTGAAATTTTAAATTTTTCTAATGATCTCGGTGATCCAGTATATGTATGAGGATTCATGATGTGCTTTTAAAAGGTGTGTTAATTATTAGATTTTTGTACTAACATTTGAATAATGGTTTTATTTACATGAGATGTTATAAATATTGTTTTTTTTTAAAGGGATTTAATGTGTGGATTTTGTGATTACAAGAGATATCGATTGTGATGCAAAGCTCGGGTATGGATGGTCAAGAAAATTGTATTTGTGAATAAATCTAATGGTATTTCCAAGTTTGATGATGCACTTAAGAGGATCATGCTAGAATGGATTTCGTTGTAAAGATGTGCTAGATACCGGAATACCAGGATGTTGGAGTTCAAGCATGTAGTAATAAAGTGTATCTATTCCGAGAGTGATTCATTCCTGGAATGTTCAAATTGAGGAACCTAAAATATAGGAGTTTGACTTCCACCTGATCACTCCATTATCACAGGAAGCTCCTATATATTTTCGTTTGAGCAGATTTGTTTGATTTCAGAAGGAATCCTGACAAAGATGAAAAAGTAGAACTCGAAGAGCTTCAACGTGTAATTAGAGTTGACTTCCATTGACTTCAATTGCAATTCTCCTATTGGTCACAATATTCCCGCGATGCCTTGATGAGATTGGTCCCTTGGATTTCCTCTCATGTAGTTGTCTTATCCTATCTGAGCCTTGTGTTCTATAAAAGGCTAGAGGATACCTGCTGTGCATGTTTTGGTATCACACTTCCACCATAGGTAGGGACCCCCTTTTTTCTCGCTGGATCCCCGACAGTTACTTTATGCTTTTCCTCTGCTTTATGTCTCCATTTTCCAAGCCTCCAATTGTCATGTGCCTCTCAAAACAATCAAATTTACCGCCCACCTACTTAGTATCTAAGTCCGTGGAGAAACAAAGTCCCCGCCCCTTTTTTTGTCCTTTTGTCTTATTCCCTCAAGCGGCTTGGTCCTGATCGCTTGATTCGCTTACATTTTTACTTTTAAATAAGTTTCCTATGGATTTGATGTTTTGTGGTACCCAAGTGAACTTCCGCTCTCATTGTTTATGGTTTTAACTTTCCTCAAACTCCCTCCTCTTTTGCTATTTTGAATATTTGTGGACCCCTCGACGGTCTGCTTTCCACACATTTTGACTTTGGGGGACAACTTCTTATGGTGGATTTGGGATGTTTTTTGTGGTGCCTAAGTGAATTGCCAAGGTTTTGTCAATGTTTCGCTAAGTTTCAGTGGTTTCAGAACTTTCCCTTTGGAACTCCCTCCCTCTTTGGTTGTTTTGAAACATTCGTGGACCCCCAATGGTCCGCTTTCCACAATTTTGACTTTGGGGACAAATTTTTGGTGGATTTGGGATGTTTTTGTGGTGCCTAAATGAACTACCAAGGTTTCATCAACGTTTCGTTAATTCTTGTGGTTTCTTTAACTTTCCTCTAAACTTCCTCCCTTTTTGGCTATTTTGGAACATCCGTGGACCCCTCACCAACCGCATTTCCATATTTTGACTTTGGGGATAATTGTTTTGTGGATTTGGGATGTGTTTGTGGTAAGCGTGTAAGGAATCCCACAAAGTTTCAAGCATTATTCTATTCAATTTCGTGGTTTTAACTTTCCCTCCAAACTCCTCCCTTAGCTATTTTGGGAAACATCTCCTGGACCCCCGCCACGCAAGCTCTACATTTTTTCCTTTCGGGACAACTTTTGGTAGATTGGGATGTATTTGTGGTGC
>VDFB02047012.1:63543-87188 GCA_007258455.2 Sequoia sempervirens | reverse complement strand
AAATATTACGAACCCCTACCAAAGCAGAATTCAAGGAAAAAAATGAGACAAATCAAAATCAGTCTCCCTACAGCTACTGCTTCAATCTATTCACAATAAACAAATAATAGATCTGAAAATATTTGGGTTTAGAGCCATTAGATTCTTGAGCTCAATAGAGGATTTTTGCAGCCCTTTTATAAGAAAATATCAGTGGTGAGCTAAAGTTTATTTTCAGACATAAGGTTGTGTTTGCTGCTACTGGGATTATGGACACATAGACAAGGCATAAAAACTGATTGATAGAATGTCTGAAGAATACGAAAAGGCACGTGAACTGTCTGACATTATGCCTCAAATAGATATCATCTCAAGGAGGGAAAATATTGTAGGATAAGTGCAAGATGGATTTGATGAAAGGCTTAAGAAACTTTCAAGTAGCCACAATTTAGGTGAAAGCCAACTTCACAGCCTTTCCCAGCATCAACTGCCAGTCCCTCTCCTTTGCAGATTGCCAAGAGACTCAGGGAGGTTATTTAAAACTTTTACACTCTCCTATGTTCAAGTGCTGCAAGAGTGATAGAATGTCAACATAATAAAGAGGGTTATTTAAACTTTTAAACTTCCAATTATGTTCACGCGCTGCAGCTGAGACAGGTTGACAATGGAATCAAAGAGATTATTTAAACCTCAACAACATTCTATTTTCAAGTACAACAAATGTGACAGGTTGCCAATGGAACAGGAAGGCTATTTTTACCTCTATAGTCTTCTATGTTCAAGTTTTTCTACTGTGACAGGTTGCAAATGGCATCAGGGACATTATTTAAATTTATGCACCCTCCAAAGTCTAATTCCACGGCTGTGATAGATTGCCAAGGTTGCAAGATGAACACAAGGTAGATTTTTATTCAAAATGTCAAACCCAGGCAAGGCACGTAACTATTTGATAGAATGCCTCAAAAAACTGTCATCCCATGGAGGGAAATGATTACAAGATATGTACAAGATGGGTTTATTAAAAAGGCTTTAGACATATTCAAGCAAAAGAGATTGGCTAGCGTATAGCCACTATATATGTCTGTATGTGTGGGTGTAAAAGAAAAAATAGATTTTGTTGTTATAATTACCCCGGTAGACATGTATGCAGGAATTGGCAACATAGAGAACACACCCAAATCCTTTGATAGATTGTCTCAAGGGATGTCTCAAAGAATGCTAGGATTGCAAAGTTTGCACGAATCAGATTTGATGAAGTGCAAATTCCTTAACCTTTACCAACAGAATCAGGGGAGGATATTTAAACTTTTAACACCATTCTATGTTCAATTGCTGCAACTATGATAGATTGCCAAAGAATCAAGTTGGTTATTTAAACTCTTAAGCTTCCTAATATATTCTAGTGTGGCGGTTGGGACAGACTAACAATGAAATTAGAGAGATTATTTAAACCTCTACAACATGATGTTTTCAAGTACTACAAATGTAACGGGTTGCCCATGGTATCAGGGAGATTATAAAAAATTATACACTCTAAAGCCTAAATACTTCAGTTGTGTTAGGTTTCAATTCCTTGGCACTGGAAGCCTTGACTTCATGACTGTGTCCTCTTAATAGAAGGGAAAATTATAGTTTAATGAAACATAGTGTGGACCTTGCATTAACTACATGGGTTTCACTGGTATTAACATAAAAAGAAAATGAAGAAAAACACCAAACCTGATTCTAGCTTCCAAAGCCTTCACAGTAGCATCATCTACTTTCTTCCATGCTTGGGAAATACTTGCATTCCTCCATGGCCCAAATGATATGCTAAGGTGTTTCTTCTATTAGTAGTCACAACCAGCATGCCCTATTTTGAACTTGGAAACTATCATCTCAAGGTCCTTGCCAAAATGTGGACACATAACCAAGGCACGTGAACTGTTTGCAAAAAAACCTTCAAAGAAATGTCATCTCATGAATGCCCCCCCTTCTCCCCTGGGCCCCTGACCAATTTGTTCCCTAGGCTAAATAAACTTTCAGCCCATGTAATTAGCAGGTGTCACCAAAACTTCTTACTCTCCTCTTTTCTACACGCTTGTCAAGCATGCAAATAAATAAACACTGAGAAGGCACGTGGGCTCTTGAATATTTTCCCTTTTCTTTTTATTACATTTCATCATTTAAAATCAATAAATCATTTAAAATCAATAAATTTTATATTTAGAATCAATAAACATCCCCCATTAAGAAACATTTCAAAAAGAAAAGATTTATATCTAAAATGGGCCTCTTTAGGGAAAATGTGGAAACTCATAAAAATAAACCCTACCCCATTTTAAAGTCAAGATCATTTTATTTATTTATTTTTATTTAAAAAGAAATATAAAATTAAAGAGTAATCCATATTCATAAATAAATATTAATTCAATTATATATTACTTATTATTATTCCCTTAAAGAAAGGAAGGGGGATAATAATTTAAGGAGACACTATATATATATATATATATAAAGGAATTCCTAGTGTTACGTGGCCTTTATCCTTACATTTATTCTTATTCAAATTTATAGGATCTTTCTTAAGGGTATGAGAGAATATTCCCCCGAGTCTTTTCACCTAAGAATCTCTATAATGGCTTTTAAATGTTAAGGGGTCCTTTCACGAGGTAGGTAGGAGAATTGTTCCCAATGCATAGATCAATTTCCTCATACCCCAAAGGAATATTACTGAAAGCATATAGTATGAATTTTGTGAAACAAAAGGACTTAACATTTGACAAGATAAGTGGTTATGTTGAAGAGAAACGAAATTGTAATGAGACTCTTCATACAATTTAAATTAAACAATTATAGTGTGGAATATGAATATATATATATATATGAATAGGAATACTAATATAGGATTTACATATCCTTTATGTCATTCAATCTAAAAACCCATACAAAGCTTTTCAAGTCTTATCTCTACAAATCTTTTCAAGTCTTATCTCTAATTCACCTTATTCGCATTTTGATCAGCTAGGTTCTTGTTTTCTTTCTACTAGGTAATCAAAACGAATGTTTCAATTTATATACGTCGGCAATGAAAATTGAAAGCAGCCACAACCAATCTTCAAATTGAGAGCACAAAACAATGAAGGGAAACAATCAAATACAAGACATTAATAAACCACTTACTCACACGATGCGAACAACCAAAGCGAGAGAATTGCTATACTTGCTACTTTTTATCTCTATAAATTGAGGTCATTAGATGTCATTGAACAATTACCAATTTTGATTTTGAAAAAGGACATAACAAATAAAGTTGTGCTATGAAAAGTGCATTGGTAAATTTTGTAAGCTCTTATAAATGGAATTTTATGTCAACTATAAAAAGTTCATAGTTGATTTCTTATGTCACTAAAAATGATTTCTTTAAACGTCAGTGAAAATTTTTATTAGTAAAGGAACTCAAATATCCAAACTTGTAAATTGTAAATTGATTCCAAAGAGTTTGGAGTGCATTTGTAGTGTCACTTACAATGTATTTGACATGAAATTTGAGCTACTTTACACAATTCTCTACCTAATTAGGGTCAACTATTCATTACAATACACATGAGGATAAGAAATGGTTAAAAGTAAATAACATAGAAGATAATGCAATACACACACAATAACTTCACCTAAAACTATTCTTTCTCCCTATATAGAGTTGAAGTAGGGTGCACCCTAGGTCCACTTGATTTGCTCTTTTGATGTGCTGATGGAGGGAATGTGGTTGCTTATAAAACCAATAACATGATGATAGGATTGATATAATGATAGATCAAATGGATAAGATGAGGATATGGCGAAGATAAGCTAGGCTATGGAAAAAATAGATAGAGAATGCAACAATATATTAGTAGGATAAGAAGAAATCGATTAAAAATTTGGGTAGCATAAGGATATGAATATGAAATATTGATCAAATAGGAAGGAAGATCTCTCATTTATAGAATTTCCATTAGAGAAATCAAGAGCCAAGATGTATTAGTTAATGGATGTCTAGGATTGAATGAGGATTAAGGCTTGGATTAAAATTGTAGTCATGTGAAAAGTGTCACATGAGGGACAAGGTCTAGATTTAGGATTAGGATTAGGACAACATCCTTATGTGAGTGGCTAGGATTAAGAGGTGTGATATAAAATGGAGGGATGCGATGAAAAGTTAGATTGACTTCTGGTAAGTGTCTAGATTCAGTTAATCTAGACAAGGTTTAGTTAGGCATGTGAGAGAAACACTTGTCACATGAAGGAAAGTTTATATTGTGATCCATGTGAACAAGATGGAGGGCTAAGATTAGATGGACAAGGATAATGGATAAAAGGGGATTAATTAAAATATATATATATTTTTAATTAATGAGATCACGATGAAGGGAAAATAGCTAAATAAATGATAACTATTCATTTAATTAAAGAATTAGAATGAAAATGAGAAATTATAAGAATAATTAAATAAATAATAAATATTTATTTAATTAATGATTAAGGATATGCAAAAATTAAGCATGTTTGAGTAAGGTCAGATTTTAGGTCTCTACAACACACTTGCAATGCACGGTAATACATAATTCCATACAATATCAAAAGGCTTCCATAATGTTTGGTAATAGAAAGGGTCATTCATAGTGGTCATTTTGCTCTACAAACAAAAGCTTACACTTTTTTTTTCTTCAAGTAATATGTCTAATGCTTATTTCTTCTATTAATAATATGCACTCTTATGTTAAAAAAATACTAAATAAAATAATATCTTTTAGAATCACTACATTTTTAATCTAAAAATTATTATTATTTTATTTCTTCTACTAGTAATATATCTAATGCTTATTTCTTCTATTAGTAATATACACTCTTATTTTTAAAAATTACTAAATAAAATAATATAGCTTTTAGAATCACTACATTTTTAATCTAAAAATTATTATCAAATCAATGAGAATAATAAATCAACATAACGTTATAATATCTACACAAAATAATACTTAAATTTGATGGTCAATTTTATCTCTCAAATAATTTATACGACAATTATTCATTCAAAAGTATATATATATATATATATATATATATATATATATATATATATATATATATATATATATATATATATATATATATCGATACTAAATAAACTTATTTTACCCCCTTTAAACATTTTTCATGTGACCTCTGACCACACACCCTCCGTAATCTTACGCCCTCCGACACCACATGGATGGTGGGGAGACTAGACCTTGTGACCTTTTACTGCAACAAGATGTTTTAGCCAATCAAACTAAGCCCACCACCCTCATACATTCAAAAATATATTTCAAATATTAAAAAATACATTATTTTTAAAAAATTATATATAAATTAAATATATATCTAAATCTCCACTTTCATGGGATACATTATTTCTAACACTTTAATTGTGTTTTAGGCAAAAATGCCTAAATATATAGCAATATGCCATCAAATTTAGGCCCTGCATGCCACATTTCCGCTCTCGGTGAAAAGTTTTCTAATATATGTACTCGCATTCACAGGGAAGTTTTAAATTATTTTTGGGTTTAGGGTTTCTCAAGGATTAGGGTTACGCTCATGTCGAGAAATTTGGTTTGTCTGGATAAACTTGTGGGCTGGACAGACCAAAAGCCGGCTTCAATCTCCTTTAACAATCAAATTTTTGCTCTGATTAGTTTTTCTTCCATGGTTTTTTAAGGCGATTGTTTATAAGTGTTTGACAAAAGATTTGCTGTATTGTCTGTATCTTTGGATTGTCTTCATCATTCGTTTTGGTGGGTAAACACCAACACAGATTATCCAGAATTACAGATATATTGGAATCCTTTGGCATTGTTGGTACATAGCAAATTTATTGAAACAAGCTTTCCTGTGATGATGCTCAAATTTGATACTTCTAATAGATCGTTCCAATTACTGAATATCAATGTGGAACTGAAGAGACATCTGAGGAGCAAATAATTATAAGTTTTCATTGAGTCTGATGGTATGCATTTATCTTTTTTTCTTATTTGAGGGTTTTTCTAGCTGTTTTAATATCTTGATATTTACACGACAAACAGTATTTCCTAATTCTGGTCATAGTATTACAAAAGCGGTAGCATAGAATTTATGGTAACAATTTTCTTTTGTGTAAATATGTTTTTGTCTGTTTCTTCTATACATCCTTCTAAAGTGTGAAGCATTTGACAATTTATTTCATTTGTTAGAAGACTATTTAATCGTAATCAACCCTCAGGAAAATACATGCTTTAGGTAAAAACTTTCTTACCCTTTTCATGGGGATCTTACAGTGATTTATAATGTAGGCATGAACCGAGATTTCTATAGCAGATGTTACTGTGTCTTATAAAAAATAGTCTTACAACCAAATGTTATGTTTTTGTTTTCTATAATCTCCCATAGTTAAGTGGGTGTGTCGTTCACTTGAGTTACCAGGAAACTATTGTTTTTGGATTTGGTGGAATCGCCATTTATCGTGATTTTAAAAGTCCATTTAGATTTACTGCTTGAGGTCATCACAGTCACAATGCAATGATGATATGATAGTCACCTTTGTTGCTAAAATTTTATTGATTCGGTGACATTTTGCTGTTATATCTGTTAAACAATGAATACATTTGATATGTCCAATCCTTTGGCAGGCACCAAGCATGTGCATTGCTACTGGATTTGCTCGACCAAATTTCCACATTTTGAATTTCTTCTTTTTTCATTTGAGAAACCAATCTGTCACCATGTCTACTTGTACTGCTTCTACCTTTTCTTCACATCAGCTTCATCTTTCCAGGTTTTCTTTTACTGCTCAATTTTTTTTGGATCTCATCTAAAAGATATCTGTTTCTTCCATAAATTAATTAGCATCTGCACAAACCTGTGCATTTGAAGGTAAACAGCTCAATTCAGTCATCCTACATTAAAGAATGGGACTAATCCTCCAGGGACCAATTAACTGCGTAACCCTATTTTCTGGCTTGAGGATGATAGGCAAAGCTATATCCAAGTCGGTTTCTAACATCAGACAGCAATCCCTGTATCCAATTTCTTCTCTGAAGAAAAGTTATACATCTCCATGTTTATTACAGGCTATGGAACCTGCTATTCTAGATATGTTGTAACTTGTAAAGGACAACAAATACTCAAGTACAGATAAAAATTCTACTTAGGTGTTTATTCTACTTGAGTATTTGTAACTCGCCAACCCCAAACCAAAGATTCATATGCAACATGCTTGTCATTTACTCAACCTATTTTATAAGGGTTTGGATTAACTCAAGTACTAATGGCATGGGAATTTATTGCAACCATCAATGTCTACCATATTCTTGGTTTACATTTGCTAAAATATTCTCATTTGCAGCTACGTCTGTTCCTCATCTTCTTTAGTGCACATAACAAGCTTCTGTAGCTGAAGATCTTCTTATCTTCAGGTACATTAGCTTCTTTCTGCTTGGTTATTTCCCTGCATTCAACTTTTACTTTTTTATTCGCTGCTCCTTGTCTCCTACTAGCTATTGCACTTATTGTTTCTATGATTTTTGGCCACCATATTGATAACAAATTATTGGTCCCCTTTCACCATGCTTTTGTTCTTACAAATTACAATGTCTTCCTTCTACAGATATTTGATTTTCACATTTATGGTTTAATGTTTTCTTTTCAGGAAATTGTCTGGCTGACCTTGTTGTCTACATGTCTATTGTTATTGTGGTGGGATTTGCTCAAGGCCTGACCTCTTTACTTGTCTTGTCTCAAGTTTTCTTCAACAATTCTCTCTACCTGTAATATTATCTTGAATGCTTTCCTGAAGGTGCCAGGCTTACAAACCTCATTTTGGAAGGTGAATCTCAACCCTTAGAAAATTGGTAGCCATTGTTCTCAGTTTCCTCCGGGAAACTTGTTTTAGTGCTTGAACTATCAAAGCCATTGAATCAATTAATAATTAGCTCATTTTGTATTGTTTACTCTTCTGAAACGGTTTGAGTAAATCCTGTTTGTAAACTGGAGGCCAATAGATTTGTTTCATTTACCTATTTAAACTCTTCCCATGTAAAGGAATTCTCTGTTCTTTCATCCTGGTGCTGTAATTGTTTATCCCAAGCGTGGAAATATCAAGGTTCACTTTCTCTGGATTTGCTAAATCAAAGGTAATGTCATCTCAATTATGAAATCCTGTTGATGCAGAATTTCAGGCTTAAAATTCCCTCATTTTTGGGCACTTATTATTGTAATGTAGAATTATTAAATTGTACATTCTCAGTATCTGGTAAATCAAATGTGAAAGGGGCTTTTCAGTTACCAAATTCTAGTGAAGTGGCATTACATGCTGAAGATTGCCGTCATACATTTTTTCCCAGCTACAACATATATCCATAGCCTTTCAATGATGAGGTCACTGCAGGATGATGTTCCTTCTAAACTGCTCGCAAACACTGATTCTACATGAGTAAGGATTTGAACATATTACTCGAATGTCTTTTGTTGTGTCTTATTCTGTCTTTATTTTCTGTTGAAGGTCATTCAAAGCCAAGGTCTTGCTTTAAATGCTCTTTTAGTGTAACGATCCTAATAAGGATTTGAACATATTACTCGAATGTCTTTTGTTGTGCCTTATTCTGTCTTTGTTTTCTGTTGAAGGTCATTCAAAGCCAAGGTCTTACTTACTTTAGATGCTCTTTTAGTGTAACGATCCTAATGCGGATGGAATTCTGGTTCTTATTGAAATGTTGTACTGCTCCAGGCAATATATTTTCCCATTTTTAGAGGAAAGGTAATGCTGTTGCACAGGGAGTTCAAAATGTTGAAGAATGTTTCATTTAATGATGCTTTTCTGTCATCTAACAATTTTACAAAAGCATATAATTTATGTTTCATTTAATGATGCTTTTCTGTCATCTAACAATTTTACAAAAGCATATAATTTGGTATTTGACAAATGTCCTGTTCTTAGAGATCTGAAATTCTTAGAGGCAGTATCTCTAAGATTCTTGAGGCAGTTGCGTTCTTGAGAACTACCGTTGAGATGCAACTAAATTTGGTTACAAATATATGCAATAGCTGTGAATTAACTGCACTTCTTAATTGCATGAAAGTGAGGAGTATACTGAGAACATTATTTCTCATTCATAATTTTGAAGCCCATGACAGAAACAAACTAATTTTTGAAGGCTATAAAGATGACATACACAAGTTTATCTCCTTTGGTGAAGCTTAATCTGCCTTTGTTCTTTGTTTGGACACTAGAAAACCCAAAGAATAATGTATTTGTCTGTGGTCTTGTCATTTCAAACTCTGTTGCAAGGTCTATCTTACACAGATGTAAATGTTCATATATTAAAGCCCAATTGGAGATGCACACAAAGCTACGAGGACAGCACACTTACCTTTTTGATTGATAAATAGATCGGAATCAGCTCTAACTTGACTCACCCAATCAGGTGAGACAAACCCTTGTTTTGGGTACAGAGAGCTTTTACTATTGGTTTTCACTATTTGCTGTGGTGGGTTTGATTCCTCCTGTGATTTGAAGTGTTCCTTGGGTTGTCAGTATCCATTGCAATTGACTGACGCCTTGCCACCTGTTAAAAATTCTGAGCTTGGGTAAGATCCCAGTGTCTCTAGCAGCTAGGGTAATAGCCTGGACGAGTATAAGTGATTAGCTGTCATCACCGGTAGTCTAGTAGAGAGTCGGTCAATGGGTGCTAAATTAGTGGTAAATTGTTCAGTCTTGTGTCAGTCAATAAAGCCCTAATGTGCAGTCTTGTTTTAGCGTACGTCTAATCCAAGGCAATATCAGTGGAGTCTATTTTTGTATACGTCTACTTTATATATAGCAAATGACCACCACTTATTTATATGGTAAAAATTCTGAACATGGGCGAGATCTATTCAAAGGTGCCTGTCAACTAATTTTTTAATGACGGTTATCTATTCAAAGGTGCCCTTAAAACATTATGATATACCTTAGTGTATGTAAAATTATAAATAAATCAAATATATATATCATTATAATTCTATATAAAATTTGACAGTCTATCCAAAATCTCTCCTTTCATCTGATACAATCTTCTAAAAAATTTGATTGTATTTTATGGAAAAAATCTCTAAATACAGTCATACGGCCATCAATTTTAAGCCCTGGTGAGATCCCAATAAGTGTCTCTATTAGAGAGGATGAGTGCTAGTGTCGGAATAATTAACTGCCATCACTGGTGGTGCAGATTAGGTAGAGAGTCAGTTACAGGTGGTAAATTAGTGGTAAGTTGTTCAGTCCTGTTTCAGTTGACAAAGCCCTATTTTTTGTAGTCTTGTTTCAGTTAATAAATCCATAATCCATGGCATAATTAGTGGATTCTATTTCTCTATATCTTTGCTTTATATGTGGCAAGTCATTTGACTAAAAATGTGTTTTCTTTTCTTTCCATCTGTTTTGTTAATCTCTTCTTTGTTTGCATTCCCTTTCACTAATATGCCGGGTCATATTTTCCAAACGGTATCAAAGCTAAGTTTGTAGTGAAGAGAGCAAGAGGGCTAAAACATGGACTGGGAAGATTAGTAACCACAAAACAGAGGTTTTCTCAAGGGAGTAGTTTCAGATTTTTTTTTAGAACAGCTGGTCAAATAGGTGAACAAATTAGGATGGTGGAGAAATTTGATGCAGAAAAGAATGTGCTACTCTTGGGAGTAGATCTATGGAAGATTGTTCGTGTGAGTGAATTGAAACCCACCATTGGGGATGCAACAACTAAGTGGGAATAGAGAGATGGCAAAGCATAAGCCACAATCTTGCTCAACCTGAAGGATACACAACCCTTGCATGTAAGGTGTATGAAACCTTCAAAGAAGGCTCGAGATACATTGTGTCAAATGTTCAAGACAAAGGACATGACAAGAAGGGTGTACTTGTAGAGGAAGTTCTTTCATTTATGAATAGTTGATGAAGAATCAATATTATAACACATTAACAACCACAAAAGTCTGTTGAATTAGTTGGCCATGGTTGGTGTTCCAATCTCGGAAGAGGTTATTATTATGAAACTTATGGGGGAGTCTTTGGTAGTTGTTTGGGAGCTAGGCGCTCTCTAGTCACCAGCAAGTCTCAAATCACAAACAATAATTGGGTTATTATTGCAAGAGAAGTTGAGAAGAAAAGACATGGGAGTGAAGTTAGAAATTCCCACTACCTTGAACATTGAAAATTTAGAACTCTAAGCTTTGGAGTTGGGTTCGACATCCTACATGCTGGCCTAAAGTGAGAATGCTTTCCTTCAGCTTGCAGCTCTCAATGATTTTCTTCATTATGGTAATTTTCAAAAATGTGGGATTGGTGGTTTGAATAGGTGTATCTTTTGCGTTGAAGCTGAAGAGTCTAGATGACACCTTCTCTTGGAATGTCCTTCTACCACTTTCTTTTGTTGATTATTGTGTGATTTGATGGGCATTTCATGGAATAATTATGAGTCTACCCAAGACTTTCTTGTTAATAAGTTGTGTCCTCCTTTGAAGCTAAAAGCCTTTAATCTGATGCATGATATTGGTCTTGCTCTTTATGGGATTCAAACAATGCTTTTAGGGGTTTTGTGAATGCTGACTGCTATGCCTCTTTGGATTCTCGATTCTTGTAGGGGTGCTTCTTGTGGGACTTTTGGCTCTCTTCTTGTGATCTTTGTTATTCCTTTTGTTAATTGGCTTTCCTTTTGGTTCACTTTTTAAAGTATAAAGACAAACACTATTTACGAGAATCACAAGGGCTTATACCTTGTCTATGGAGTTTGGAGGGATCGTCTTCTTATATTGATTGTTTATCTTTAGTACATTTGGATTTTCAAGATTTTTTGGAATTTCATGTTTTCTAAAATATTTTTTGCCTCTATGTTAAAAAAAACTCTAATGAGAAGAAGGCTAATTTGAGTGTTGATTAAAATAACAAGATTTGTGTTGGTGGAGTGATTTTGGTACAACGCTTGATCATGTATGCAAATAGATCCACAATGTTCTCCATGTTTAAGGGTTAACCTAAAATCTCTTATATATTACTAAAATTGTAAATGAGGAAGTGAAATTGGAATTTGACTCAAGCATATGCTTGTTGTAGAATAATGGGTAGATCATAACAAATTATGATGTGTCAACCTACACAAACTATGCTTGTCAATTGTGGAAGAGCATGTTGTCATTGGAAGTAATGTCACAAAAAAATTGAAGGCATATTTATAGAATCGAAGATTTGAGCATATAAACATATAGAATCTAAAACTCATGTTGGGTTTGGATTTGGACAAGGATTAGACTTGAAGCCATGTGGAGCTTGCATTTTGTGCAAGCATTAAAGGACAATTTTCAAAGGAAGTAGGTGCTCAAGCAAATGACTTGTTGGAGCTTGTACATTTTGACATAGGTAGCTTGATGCACACCATGCCAATTGGAGCAAAGTATTTTGCAATGCAATGAAATGACTTGCACAAGAGAAGAATATAATAGGAAATATGTTGCAAATGCTTGATAATGCTTGAGAATAATATAAGCCACTTTGGCTGGGCAAACTTTCAAAAGTCTCTAATAAGAATAAACTTCACAATTTGATGATCATAAACTAGCCACTAGCCATTATAGATGTCATATATATGACTTGGATGCCACCTAGGCTAACCTAGCTACCTATATAAGACTATACAAATGATTATATAACATAAGGGGTTATGTTAGCCACAAGTCAACTACACGTCCCAATACAATCAATAGGTTAAGGGCATAGCATGCCCCCCTCTTTAGAGAAGTGTTATATTTAATGGTGATTGATTATAGATGATTTTGCACAAATTCTTAATTTTTCCATGTAGCGTCTTCAACTAGAGAATTATTCCATATGATCAAATTTATAACCTCTTAGTACACGTTCGAAGGATTTACTCTATTTTAAATATCATTTATCCTCATCAAGTTGTGGTAACTCAATTTGGGCTATAACTTTTTATTCAATATCGTTCTTCAAGCTTGAAACATGGAATATCATGTGTATTTTTGTTGACATAGGTAATTCCATTATGTATGCTACATTGTCAATTCTTTACAAAACCTTATAAGAATTATAATACCTGGATCCAAGCTTGTTATTGTTCATTTGTTGTTTTAGTGGCATTTGCGTATATGGCTACAATCACATAAAGAACCAATCTCTTCAAAACTCTTTTCATTGCAATGTTGATCCACTTGTAACTTCATTCTATTATGTGCCATTGCCAAATTCTCCTTGAGACTAGAGAGTACCTATTGTTAATGTTGGATGTGTTCTTCAACTATATGGAGCCTTTGGTGTAGTTGCAATGAAGAGGTGATTGATAGTGGATGCTACTTATATAGTGCCAAAAATGGAGTCATTTGGATGAAGTATGGAAATAAGTCTTTTATGACCATTCTATTAGTGACAACCATTGTACCCATCTCTCTTGTTTACTCGAAGTAAAACATTAGAGAACCCTTCAAGCACTTGTTGACCACCACAATATGTCCATATATTTGGTAATGATAAGACAACCTTTAGTTGTGCTTGCAATGGAGAGGTGATTGATGGTGGATACTACCCACATAATGCCCAAAATGGAGGCATTTTAGATGAAGTATGGAAAGTGTAAACACTTAAAATGCCCTAATTGATATTGTGCATCTGAACTCAATTATTGACATTGTTTTTGTCTTGATTCAACCCGTTTCAATTATTTAATTAAATAATGTTAATTGTTTAATTAAATTAATTGATTCCCTTCTATTAAGCGAATAATCGATATTATCAAGTTAATTCACCCTTTCATACTAATTTTCATCTTGTTTGATTAAATGATGTGAGTTATTTAATTAAATTCCCTAACTCCTCTCATTTGATTAAATAATCTGAATTATTTAATTAAATGTCATTAATTCCCTCTTTTTAATTAAATGAGTTATTTGTTTAATTAAATTTCTAAATTCTCCCACCTTGCACAATTAAATAATATTTTAATTATTTAATTGACTAATTTTTTTAATCCCTCCAATTTCTCCCACTTGTAAAGGAATATTCCTCCAATTCAAATTCAAATAATTTCCCTTTTAAATTGAAATATCTTGCACAATCCTCCTAAATTTTAGGATTTGTGCTTCTTCAAATTGATTTCAACCCTTGATTAAATTCATCAATCCATGTCAACTTTCAATCTCCTACATGGATTGAATCCTTGATCCATGCCATTTCTTCTCATTAATTTGCATCCATTGATTAATCAAATTGATCTTGGCCATTGATTCACCCAATTTTACTATAAATAGCCTCCATTTCATGAGCAATTCATCCACATTCATTGAGAGCACCTATATTAGAGTCATTTTTAGAGCAATCCTTATGAACATTTAATCAATTTGCATCCATTTTAGCCAATTTTGCATCAAATCTCATCAATTCTCCATTGGAGCATCCATCAAGAGCTTGTTTCAACCATGGGATTGGGAAAGGGCTGAAATTCCACATCAATTCAACACCAATCCCCTAATGGGATAGGGTTTGATGTATTATTAGGTTTACTTTGCAAGCATTTCATTGATATTTGATGTTTTAATGGCTTCCTGGTTTAATATTTCAAGAATTTCATTGGGAGCATGACTTAATTAGCTAAATACTTGGTCTAATTGTTGTAATTCAATCATGTTTAGCTTAGTTCATGATCATGTTCACATTTTGGTGTTAGAAGGAAACATCTCATGGGTAATTTTAGGGATATCTCTAAAGTTTTAAATGGATCGGAAGATGTTCATCAACTCATGATAATACTTTGGGGAAGTGAGCTCTTCGTCTTGACTTAGGGTAGATCAACTAACACTTACAAATTGGAAGAAATTATGCAAATCATGACAATGTTGTGGGGATATGGGCTCTTGACCTTGACTCGATTTAGATACACTTTCGGCATACTCATGAGCCTCTTCTTGACATGATCCTTGGGTAGATGGAACAACATCAGTGAAAGACTCTTTGCCAATTTCATCAAGTATGGATATAGTAAGGGATGTCTCTTGTTGTCTTGGAACTTCCTCAACATGCCTAATCAAAAAATCATATGGAGGAGGGATATTACAATCTGATACATATTTGATGCCTTCTTGATATGAAACATTGCTAGACACTGTTGATTGATTTTGACTTTGTTTTAAGACAATATCTTGGTGCATGTCTAATTCCTCATGTTGTGATGAATGAGTAACACAAATGTGTCCTATAGTGTTATCATAGGTATGGTTTGCAGTGTTTGAGCTTGATGCCTTTGTAGAATCTTTTGCTTTTCCATGATCAAGCATAGGAGTTTTATAGATCTCTAAATTTTGGTTCCTCGATTTTTGATCAACATCGATGTCTCCTTGTTCAATAAGATCTTGGATCAGATGCTTTAGTCTAAAACAGTTTTGTGTTATGACCTTTGTATTGATGAAATTCACAATAATGATCCTCTCTATACCCAAGAGGTTTGACTTGTGGTTCTTGTTAGTTTTTGAACTTTGGGAGTGTGATGAGATTTGATTGCATCAACTTCTTCAACACTATTTCTATAGGTTCCCCTAAGGGAGTGAATTGTCATTTAGGAGCATTGTTTGGTCTTTGTGGTACATAGTTCTATTTTGGTGGTGGCCCTCATGAAGGGTTGGCATTGTTGACATTTTGTTGGTTATTCTGTTGCGTGTTTTGTTGAGTGTTATGTTGTATGGTTTGTGTGTTCAATGGTGCCTTAATCACAACCTTCGCATCTACCACACCATCATTAGTAACGTTCTTGTTTTTAGCTCAAAATTGGGGTTTGTCATTAAAACTAGACGGTTGGTTTTGATTTTGTATGGGTCCTCTTGCGACAAGGGCTCTTTCAATGTTAAGACCCCTAGGGATGAGTTCTTTGTATGTTGAGACACATTGCATTTTTAGCTGGAGGGATAAGTCTGTTTCCGCATTTGCATTATTGATCTCTATTTGTTGCTTCTCGAGAATTGGCCATTTACATTTACTAGCTCTATGCCTCCATCGTTACAAAATTTTTGCAAATGATTCGCCCTTGTTTTGTTTAAGGGTATAAAGTTCCTCCAAACTTATGTCCATATCAAGGTTGTAGGAGAAGTGTTCTACAAACCAATCTATGATTTCTTGAAAAGTTTGGATTCCAGGAGGTAGGTGTGAGAACCATTCTATGACTTGGCCTCCCAAACTACGTGGGAAGAGACACATCAAATATGAGTCATTGTATGCTACTTCCATACATGCCACATAAAATTCCTTCACGTGATATTCTAGATTTCCATGCCCTTTGTATTTGTCAAATTTGGGGATTTGAAATCCTGGCGGGAATAGTATCATTGCAATGTTTCGATCAAAATGATATGGACATAAGTCTCGTGTGGCATACAATTTCTTCATTTTCCAGCTTGGATGTCTTGGATTTGCTATGTGAGCATTTTGATTTGCGAGGAAAGATCTTGAGGATTGTTTGGTGGTGGAGCATATGTGTTGTATTGAGGAATGGTAGATGATTTGTATGCAGGATTTTGGTAAGGGGGTGTGTTTGTATTGTATGGTGTGTATGGTGGATTATTTTGATATTGCAGATTTAATGGTGATAAAGGTGGTGGTGTGTTTTATGCTCCATGCGAATTTTGGTTCAAGACATTTTGTTGTGAATTTGCATATGGTTGTTGTTGGTTGTAATACAAGCCTTGTTGTTGTTGTTGAGCATATTGTTGTGCTTGTGATTATTGTTGTGCTTGCAATTGGGCTTGTTGTGCTTGCAATTGAGCTTGTTGTGCTTGTAATTGGGCATGTGCTTGTTGTGCTTGTAATTAGGCTTGTGCTTGTTGTGCTTGCAATTGGGCTTGTGCTTGTTGTGCTTGCAATTGATCTTGTTCTTGTTGATATAAAATAGATTGATGATAAGCCAAAGCATTTTTCCCTTGAGGTAATGGAATGGTGTTTAGATTTGAGACAAATTGGTTTGATTGAATGTATTGGCTTGATGGGATGTTTTGATTTTGTGGTGGATTTTGGAAAATCACGTTTTGAGTGGCTTGTGATGGAGGATTAAGTTGATTTTGGTATTGATGTGTGATCAAATTTTGATTGTTGGAGACTTGATTTTGATTTGGCACATGTTGACCTTGTTGTGAAACTTGTCCTTGATTTTGTTGTGCAAAAGTCCTTGCAAAATTTGGGATTGTGATGGAGGAATGTAAGTTTGAGGACCCATTTGATTTTGCATTGTTTGAGGGACTCCTTGATGTTGGACCAAAGGTTGGGATACTTGATATGATTCCACTTGGTGTTGTGATGTTTGTGGAAAACCTTGATTTGGGACCAATTGATTTGATGTATTTCCTTGATGTTGAGCACTTGTTGTGGAACCATTTGATTTTGGGAATCGGTTGGATGGTGTAATGATTGACCTTGCAATGTCATATTCATTTGTCCTTGGAGATTGACTTGGGGTTGTTGAACACTAGGGATCTATTTGTTTGAACATTTTGGGTACTTGTGATTGAAGAATATGGCTGGGCACAAAATGTTGGTGCCATGTTTGTGTTGTGGATATGTGATGTAAGTGGCATGTTTGGATGTTGAGGGTGTTATGGGATGGAGATTTTTTGGGGGGTGCTTGTGTGTTGAGTACCCAAATTTGTGTTGTTCCCTAGGTTTTGAGTGTTACAAGTTGAGTTCCTTATTGAGTAGCAAGACTAGATGAAACCACCCTAGAAGTTAAAGGTTGACTTGGTATATGTGATGAGGATGGTTGGGTGATAGATTGAATGACATTTTGGACCAAGGGTTGTCTAATAGAAATTTGAGGAATAGATGCAACATTTCCCAAAGGTTGTTCCCTAAGTGTATCCAAATCGGATGAAGAAGGGAGTTTAGCTCCTTCTTTTGCCAAGGCTAACATGTATTAGGTTGGGTTTAATTTCATCATGGTGTTGATAAAATGGTGAACCTTTGGATCTTGTTGCATTTCAAGTAGTTCATCTGCGGTAAGTTCATTGGGATTATTGGTAACATCCTCTACTTGATACCCCATTTCTTGTTAAGTTTGAGGTGGATTTCATGATGGAGTTGTGAAACCTCTAGGATCAAATTCTTGCATTGTAAGGTTTTGTTGGTTTGGATCACTCATGGTAGGTAAATTTTGGTTTTGCTCCATGTCTCTCTTATGTTTTAACCTTGTTACCATAAAACTTGGGTCAAATTTTGGATTAGTATGATGAGATTTGTATTTTTGAAACTCTTAGTTGATTCAAATTTTGCTAAAAGTGAACCTCTAAGGGATTTAGGACCAATGATGTTATGAATGTTAAAAATATGAGTGATGTGGATGATAAAGAACTCTCAATTTTGGACAAAACTAGATTGATGTTTTGATAACTATTTTTGTGATGAGGATGCTAATGAACTTGTAAATCCTAAAAGTAGACTTGTGACTTTAGGATAAATTTGTTCAAAAGGATGGGTTCTAACCCAACTAAATGTGTGAAAAGGGATGTGTGTCCGAACATGTAGTTAAAGTAGATGATGTTTTGATGAAAACTTTGGTCTAGGATATTTGTTTGTCCAAAATTTAAATTTTTTGGTGAGATGAGATGTTTGATGTCAGTGTGTTGGTTGATGTTTGATCCTAATGTTTACCCTAAGAAGGACTTGTGACAAGGTCAAGGTGTTGAAAGACATGCACTTTCCTTTGAGTGTTTAAACCAAAAAGACCAATGTTTGTTTGATGGAGGAACTTTGGTATGATGTTTGAAGGTGTAATATACCCAAAATTATTTTAATAAAAACAAATTTCAGTATGCATTTCCTTGTTTGCTTTTGTTGTTGGATACCAAAATGTTTCAAAAATAGGACCAATGGATACCTGCTTTGTGTTTCAATTCTTAAAATTTGATTAATGTGAATTTTTTTTAACCACATGGAGATCTTGATTATGTTTGAATCTAAAATGTCTACAACCAAGAAAATGGTTTTCCACAAAACTCGAATTTTGTGAGAAATCAATATTCTAAAGTCATAGTCCCCTAGGTTGACTTTGAAATAATGAGTAGAGATATGAACCCAAATACTAGGAAGCCACTAAGATATTGTTTTAATAAAAACAAGATATACTAAGGGGCATGCAATAGTATAGTGTTCTTCAAGTGTACTCCATTATATTCAAAGGGTTTAAAATTTTGTGACAATGTTGATGTTTGTTTTTGAGTTTAAATGTCAAACGATGTATTTACCAACTCAATGGGTGAGGGGGATATTTCAACAAAATTAGTCAATGCCAATCTTAGAGGAGTAAAGGTATGTTTCTTCATAGTAGGCTTACCTCACCCTCGAAAGAGTGATGTAATATGAATTTATGGAGTGGTCAAATAGGACATACCAAGGTCATGTACCAACTTGATACTCCTAGCTTTGTAAAATAGAATGAACTCTTAATATTTATGCCTCAACCATAAGCTAGACGTGGTAACTACTAGGAATGGTGCTATTCTCGTGCACTACTTTGAATAATCATTTCAAAAAACTTGGATGGCCTCTAGATACAAAGGTTTTTAGTAACACTGTGAACACCACTGGGTATACTTCAAATGAGAGACACAAAAGTCTCTAGCTTCCCCTAAGTGACCCATTTGTTCGCATGAGAGTAGTCTTGCAAGGTAGCCATCAATGGATTTATGCTACTTACTTTCGTTTTCACATACTTTATATAGCCTGCTGGTAAACATGCTTGAAGGTCACCTTGAGTTCTCCATTGCAAGATGTATCTCAAGGGAGGCCCTCTCTAATAAAAGAAAGAAAGAAATGCTATTTCTCTTCACCTAAGATCACACAAAGCACAAGGGGAGAGGATACGTAACAAGCCTTTGGGTGACTCAATTTTTTTGTAAACTAAGAGTGCTTCTCTTCATCCAAGATCGCATGAAGCCCAAGGGGAGAGGATACACACTAAAAGTTTACCGATCATGGCAAGAAAAGTAGACAATGGTTCATTTTAGAGCACTAAAAAGAGATGTGAATGTTCATTTTAATAGCACCAAACTAAGTGTGAATTTGTATTGTTCAATTTTAGATCCAAAGTAAATGTGAAGGGTTTGGTTCAATTTTAAACCCACTTTAAAATACTCATAGAATTGTAAGTTCTTCAGCCTGAATTGAAAGTTATTTACTCTAAAGCATGAAATAAACAAGTTAAATTATCCTTCCATGAGTGTTTAAGAACACTTTATAACACTTTTCTCCTTCACTTCAAGATTTTATGATCCAATTTAAATCTGCAAAATAGTTAGCCTTACACAAGCAGAGCATAAGTCAGTAAATGATCAAAGAACGAATTAAATTGAAACTTCAAAGTGAACATGAAGATTTAATCCTCTATTTTAATTAAAAAATGTGCTGCTTTGTCAGTCAACAACTCTGTTGGAATATGAAAAATGCACAACTATATGACAACTGTGCGGCTCTAGTAAACCTGAACCACATAAATAAAAAAGTGTCAAATGTGGTCATAAACAACTCCGTCACTCTATCAAAAAAATGTGTTGCACTGCAAACAACTGCATGCTAGTGCACACAATTGCATCACTCTGACATAAAAAAATTGCATCACTGGCATAAAAATTGCTTCGCTCTACCTCGGAAACCTAAAACACATGGAAATCTCAAGGAAAATTCATCAAATTTGATTAGTAAAACCCTCCTAGTGCCAAAATGTGAACATGATCATGAAATAAGCTAAACATGATTGAATTACAACAATTAAACCAAGTATTTAGCTAATTAAGCCATGCTGCCAATGAAATTATTGAAATATTAAACTAGGAAGCCATTAAAACATCAAATATCAATGAAATGCTTGCAAAATAAACATAATTAATACATAAAACCTCATCCAATTGGGGGAATGGTGCTGAATTTATGTGGAATGTCAACCCTTTCCCAATACCATGGTTGAAAAAAACTTTTGATGGATGCTCCAATGGAGAATTAATGAGAATTGATGCAAAATTAGATAAAATGGATGCAAATTGATTAAATTCTCATTACCCATGAGATGTTTCCTTTTGGTAGACATATAGATGTTCTTCATCCAAAACAAGGGTCTCCCACTCTTGAAATTCTCACAAAAGAGCAAAAAATGGTAGAGATTTCTGATTCGTACAATAATTGTGCATCTTCAACAGGTCTTGAATTAGAGTAGACAGTTAACATTTTGGAAAAATGAGAACCAATGGAAATATCATGTGTCCACAACAAGCCATGTTCAATAGCCATTTATTAGAGGATACATTACCAGAGCAAAGGATCAAGTCTTGTTAAGCATGACATCTTGAAGCCAATAGAATCAATGCATGTTAGTAATACCTCCACAATACTGGGGTAACTTTGTCTAAGTGTAAACACCAACATAGCGGGCATGAAAAATACTTATGATGGAAATGTTGCTAACACTACAACTAGCCATATCACGAATCATCATCCATCCATCATCCCATCCACAAATTGGGACCAAAATAGAAAGAAAGAGTCCTATCAAAGAAAGTAGAAGAACGTCAAAGAAAAAGAAGCAGTAAAGCCAAAAGGAAAAAGAAAATACAAATGGATACCAAAAAATGCAAAAGAAAATCATCCTAGTTGGGTGTGTGCACCAATGATATGTGACACAAAAAGGTGCCAGTTTTGTTTTTTTACTCGAAATGACCATTTGGTGAGCACCAAATTTGGCACTCACCAAATGGCTCAGATGACTGAGCCTAAGGCTTTTTATGTCAAAATTCAAATAACTTTGGCACTCTTCATTTGGCGAGTGCCAAATTTGGTGCTAACTACCAAATGAAGTTCATCATTTGGCGAGTGCCAAATATGACATTAGCCAAATGAATTTCATCATTTTGCGAGCCCCAAATTTGGTGCTCTCTAAATGAAGTGCTCCATTTGGATAGCATCAAATTTGGTGCTCGCCAAATGTGAAGCATGAATTTTTGTAAAGAATTTTTGTGAACTCTTTCTTTTTCTATTTCTCTGCTAGGGAGAATATATACATGAAATTGACATTTACATATGGACATTTACTTTATTACAATTCAAGTTATATTTCATGTATATATTTTTAGGATGTTTGAGAGTGGTTTCAGATCTCCTGGGGTTATAATGCAAATTCTAGTTTTTGGAAGATCTTATAATTTTTTAGACTTAGTTAAATTTAAGTAATCAACATGTCAAATTTCAGTAATCAAGAGGTCAAATTTTAGTAATCAATTTGTATCATCTTTCTCTCTCACTCTCTCCTTCCCTCTCTACTCTCTATCTCTCCTCTCCCTCCCTATTTCCCTTCCTCCCTCTCTCCCCTCTCTCTCTCTCTCTCACACCCCTCTATATCCTCCCTACCTCTCTCTCCCTCCCTCCCCTCTCTACTTCTCTCTATCTCTTCTCTATCTCTCTCTCTCTACATATCCTTCCCTCTCTACTTATCTTTATCTCCCCTATCCCTCTCTTTACCTACCTCTCCCTCCATCACTCTATTACCTACCTATCCCTCCATAACTCTATATATCACATATGCCTCCATCCCTACCTCTTCCCATCTCTACTCTATCTTTCCTCTCCTCTCCCTCCCTCTCCCTCTCTCCCTCCTACCTCCCCCCCTCTCTCTCTCTCTCTCTCTCTCTCTCTCTCTCTCTCTCTCTCTCTCTCTCTCTCTCTCTCTCTCTCTCTCTCTCTCTCTCTCTCTCTCTCTCTCTACCTTTGTCTATCTCTTCTCTCCCTCCCTCTCTCTACCTCTCCCTCCTCACCTTCTTTTTGTCTCTCCTCTTAATATCCCTCCCTTTTTTCGCTTCCTTCCTCCCCCTCTTTCTCTCTCAATTGCTCCTTTTCTCTATCTCACCAATATCTCTATCTATCTCTCTCTCTCACACACACACACACACACATCCCCCCCTCTATATCCCTCCCTCCACCCTCTACTCTCTATCTCTCCTCTCTCTCTCCTTCCCTCTCTACATATCTTTATCTCCCCTCTACCTCTATATACCTACCTCTCCCTCCATCACTCTCTCTCTCTCCATCCCTCTCTATCTCACCTATATGTGCTTCCCTACCTATTTCCCTCTCTACTCTCTATCTCTCCTCTCCCTCTCTTTACCTAACTCTCCCTGCATCACTTTGTATCTCACCTATGTCTCCCTCTCTACCTCTTTCCCTCTATACTCTTGATATCTCCTCTCCCCCCTCTTTCTCTCCCCCCTCTTTCTCTCTCACTCTCTCCTCTCTATCTCACAATTCTCTCTCCCTCCCTCTCACTTTCTCCTCTCTATCTCTCCACTCTCTCTCTATCTCTCTCTCACACCTCTATCTCCCTCCCTCCCTCCTTCCCTCTCTAAGTTTCTCTCTATCTCTCCTCTCCCTCCGTCTACCTCACCCTTCCTCCCCTTCTTTCTATCTCCCCTCTTAGTATCTCTCTCTCTCTCTTCCCCCTCTTTCTCTCACTCTCTCCTCTCTATCTCAAAATTCTCTCCCTACCTCTCTCTCTCCTCTATCTCACCACTTTCCCTCCTTCCCTCTCTCTATCTCACCTATCCCTTTCGACCTCTCCCTCCCTCCAACCTCTCTC
>VDFB02047012.1:48243-63523 GCA_007258455.2 Sequoia sempervirens | reverse complement strand
GAGAGAGAGAGAGAGAGAGAGAGAGAGAGAGAGAGAGAGAGAGATATGAAAATGAGTGAGAGAGAAATATGATACAACTTGCTGATTGCTAGAATTTGACCTCTTGATTATTGAAATTTGATATGCTGATTACTGAAATTTGAATAAGTTTGAAAATTATAAGATCTTCCAAAAACTATAATTTACATTATAAATCCAAGAGATCCGAAACCACGAGCTCAAACATCCTAAAACTATATACATGAAATATAACTTAAAGTATAAGAAAGTAAATGTCCATATGTAAATGTCAACTTATACTTTCCCTAGCAGAGAGAAAGAGAAAAAATAAAAGAGTTCACAAAAATAAATTCCAAAAATTCATTGGTGAGTGCCAAATTTGGTGCTAGCCAAATGAAGTACTTCATTTTGCTAGCACCAAATTTGGCGCTTGCCAAATGATGTAGTTCATTTAGCGAGCGTGAAATTTGGCACTCACCAAATTACCTGCATTGGGAAATACCAACCCAAAGGGTTGGATTTTTCCTTGGGTATCCAATCGAAAGGGTTGGACAATCATTTGATGCCAAGGACATGATTTTCTAAAAGGGTAACAAAATTTCACATATTTTTGGTCATGCTACCTGTCAGGTTTACACATCTTTCAATGTAAGTTTACAAAAGAATCATAATGATGTTAGGCTCTCTCTCACCTATATAACTATATAAGTTTTTTAATATTTTGATTATGTTAGGGTTTTAATCCATCAATTCTCTTGTTAGTGCCTTCATTTTTTTGTCAAAAACCAACATGTGCTAGTTTTATGATAGATTTTTACTCATTCATCGAATTGTGAAAAAAAATACATTTTTATAAACTAGACTCCATTCTACACATAATGAAAAAAAATGATTTTTGTTTAGTTTTTAAAAAATTTGGGGGGAAGCACACTCAAATTTCATCTTTTCAGGATGTGTCCACTTTGAAAATTCATAAAATATTATATATTCATGAAAAATTTAGCCAAAAGAATGGGAATAAACTACATGGTGTTAGCTAATTTCTCACCATTCAGATTTTTGAAATCCTAAAAAAAGGTTAACAAAAAAGGGAGGGGCTCTCAAATGCTATGCTATTTTTTTGATCAAAATAGGACCACTTTGGCCCCTCCCCCACTTTTTGAAACCCTTAATCTTCATTATTTTCAAAATAAATTAGTAGCTTAGAAAGTAGACTCAGAGAACTTCAACTCTTGTTCTTATTGCATCTTCAAATTTTGAGTGTAATTATTTTCATTTTGTCGTGAAGATCAGACTTTGGTGATTTTAGAAAAAAAGTGGCATCTTAAGAGCCATTCTTGTGTCATAGATTGGTGCACTTACCCAGTCATACTCAATTAGTAAAAGAAACTATGGGGAAAAATAAAAAGGGAAATATATCCATCAAAGGTGTGCACAAATACAAAAGTAGGATTCTCAGGAAACATACAAAGTATATCAAGTAGTTGGTCCTAATTTCATGCAAACATCTATCTCCAACCATCATTTCTCACCTACCAAATTTAGGAGAGTCAAAGGTTCCAAGCTATCGACCAATCCATCTCATACCTCTTCATGCATGTCATCATCCACTCCATTCATGATATCCAAGTCTCGCATTGACCATGTGTTGGAAACTACTTTTCATCATTAGGATTTTGAAGGCACTCTATAGCGATGGGAACACTTAGATGTGGTTAAATATGGTATTAGCAAGGTAGATCAAAGTTCTCAAAGTTGCATTCAAGTGCCCATATCTTACCAAAGCAACTTCTTCAAGTAGGATATTGTTGGCATATTATGATAGTTGTATCTACATCAGTACCACCAGGTGGTTCAACATGAGCATACAATTTTTTTTTTTTATAAGGAAAAGAAAATAGTAAAGATAAAAATTGTCCTCTAGTGAAAACCACTTTGGTGGCGCTTTGGACAAGTACTATGATAAAAATATGGAAAATAGGGTCATGAGTGGAATCAAGCATCTATATGATCCTTTTCAGATGGAAGTATCTCATCCCCTTCATGATAAATCTAGTGCTCCCTCCATCCATTCAATTCATTTTTATTTGGGTCCTCCAGAAAACCTCTTGATCCTGACAAAGGTTTGGCGTATACTTCAACTCTACTCATGGTAAAGTCTTGACATGGACTTTTCAAATCCATGTTATCCCATGAAGTCTTAAGGCCTATCTATAGAATTGATTCTATTGTGCACTAAAACCCTGCTGAACTCTTCACATGATTATCCATTTACTATCCCAATTTGCTCAATGAAATATGAAACATCGCTAGACACTGGAGGAAAGTTCTTGCACTCTTGATCCATGTCTTATATCTCACAAACGTGATGTCGACATTGTGATCTAGGTATTGTTTATCCAAAAATTCCAAAAATAGTTGCAAAATACCCAAAATCCAAAAACAATTGTAAAACCTCAAAATACAAAAACATCCAAAACATTTGTATGACTTGAAAAATCCAAAACATTCAAAAATTTGTAAAGTTCAAAATCCAAAACATCCAAAAAATCTTGTTGAGTCCAAAATCCAAAAAATTCAAAACATCTCCAAAATTCAAAACAATCCAAATCACATCAAAATCCCTAAACAGGTCTAAAAAGTAAAAAATACACAAAAACCTTGTCAAACTACGTTCTCTCTGAGCTTGAACATAGACAAGGCCATCATCAATGAGCCCCTGAGGCATTAGGTCAGCCTTTAGGAGTCCTCATAATAAACTAACACTCCATCAAATGTTCATATCCCATAAATAAACAGTTACGAGTCAGAGTTAGTCGAATTACATTGTCTCTACGCTTATATAGGCAAGACCATCATTGATGAGCCCCTGATACATTAGGCTAGTTTCACCTTAGGTCTTGGTTTAATCCTTGAAAAACACAAAAAACATTAGGAAAATCTTGAAAACTCAAAACATCTCAAAATGTTCAAAAACCCTAAATACCCTCAACTAATAAAACTTGAACATTCAGGGTGATCCCACAATATTGGTTTACAATTTTTGGCCAAACTGGACACTGAACTAATTTTTTCTAGCTAAATCTTCACTTTCAAGCACCTATAGCGGCTTAATCGTGAGGAATATGAAGATGATGCAAACTAGTGATTTGTGACATTTTGTTTGTAGATTCTAAATATATTTTTTCCAAAATTTTTGGAATCAGATTGCATTTCTTTTTCCATCTTCTTAAAAAACTAGTTTTTTTTAGTAAACACCATTTTTAAGGAGTGATGCTCACCATTTACAACATAATTTTTTTTCCAAGAAATAATAAAATTCCATTTTTTTCAAATTTAGATTTGTAACTATGATATCTAGTGCATGGAATTGGTTTCATAGCATTTCATTGAATATTTTTTCCTTAATCAACTTTCGAAGTCAAACCAATTACAATTAAGACATAAACAAACTACATACAACATAACTTTTTTTGTATGTATCGAAATTCAACTTTTTTTTGTTGGATAAAGGACATCAATATCTTTTGCAATGATATTTTTCATTTTTTTTTGATAATCTGCTATTTTTCCACATGTGCAAAACAAAGAGCTTGATTTTTGGTGAAAAACCTATGTTTAATCAAGCTAAAAAAATAAATACATAATAAAACTAAAAAATATTAAAATTATATTCGTTGGATAGCTTGTTCCAAGGAGTACCATCATCTAGTTGGGTCTGTGAAGTCTCCTTCATTTTCATCCTCAACTCAAGCTTCAAAGGGAAAATTTTTAGAGATTTTTGGTGCCAGAGGGGGAGAAGGGGGGAAAAGGGGGTTCGAGCAAACCCCCTTTCCACAAAGTTTTATTTTGATTTTTTTCTCGAGAAATAAGAATTATGGCGGGACCCAAAATTTAATGGGTTCACTTGAAGAGGGGTTCTAGCAAACCCCCTTTGGGTTCGCTCAAACAAAATGTTCGTTCGAACCCCCAAAACCAAATTTTTTTCCATGGGGGTATTTTTTGCTATTTTCCTTTCTCACTAGAATTGTAAATTAGTTTTGTGGGTTTACCCTTCACATAGTTTCAAAAGACCAAAAATAGTTTCAAAACATCTCAAAAGATTAAAAAAATTAAAATATTCCAAAAAGTACAAAACCACCTATCCCATCTCGCTTTCACTTGCAATAAAACATCCATCCTTAATAAATTAATTATCATCCTCACCTTTTGGAAAGACAAATGGAAACATGTACAACAATAACTAAAAAATAGAACATTTAAACATGAAAAATCAAACTTTTGATCATTATGAAACATGTCAATCAAACCTTATATCAACAAACTTTCAAACAACCTATCAATTAATAGCCAACATCCACTAAAATGTCCTAGGATACATCTTTCCTACAATGGGCATCATCATTGGAAATCATTTTGGATATTTATCTTCAAAACATCACACCTTTTGGCAAGAGATATGGAGAACATTGACTGTTTGTTCATTTTGATCTTTTCTTATGATTTATCTTATTGGTCCATTCCAATGACCTCTCAATGATGTCTATCAATATGATTTAGAGAGAAAGGAATGGGGCATTGATCATTGTTTTCATTTTTTGTACTTGTTGGATGTTCTTGTAATACGACCTCGACAAATACTTGCGTTGCATGTATAGGGATGGTCTCAAGTAAAACAATGACTAGGATATATCAGGTTCCTCATACTTTTTGTGTGTTGGTTTCCTTACTTCAATGGCTTATTCTTTCACATGGTCAAACAAGGTTTCCATATGTTAGGTATGAACAAGAATACTCCTATCTGTTTGTAGAGTCAAAATCTACCACATTAGATACAACACTATCTTTGTTTTCAATACCTTGATGCACCATATCCAATAAAGTTTCGAATAATCATAGGCTTATTCATCATAAAGTTAGAGTCAGGTTCGACATCCTACATGCTAGCCTAAAGTGAATGCTTTCATGTGGCTTGCAACTTGAGCAATAATTTTCTTCATTATGATAATTTTCAAAAACATGGGATTGTTGGTTAGAATAGATGTATCTTATGCTTTCAAGCTGAAGATTCTAGATGACACCTTCTTTTGGATTGTCCTTTTACCACTTTATTTTGCTGACTATTGTGTGATTTGATGGGCATTTCATGGAATAATCATGAGTCTATCCAAGAATTTCTTGTTAATTAGTTGTGTCCTCCTTTAAAGCTAAAAGCCTTTAATCTGATGCATGATATTGGTCTTGCTCTATATGGGATTCAAAAAATACTTTTAGGGGTTTTGCACGAATGTTGACTACTATGCCTGTTTGGATTCTTGATTCTTGCAGGGGTGCTTCTTGTGGGACTTTTGGCTCTTGGGGTGTCTTTCTTGCAATCTTTGTTATTCCTTTTGTTAATTAGCTTTCCTTTTGGTTCACTTTTTTAAATATAAAGGAAAACATTACTTAGGATAATCACAAGGGCTTATACCTTGTTTATAGAGTTTGGAGGGATCCTCCTCTTATATTGATTGTTTATCTTTAGTCCATTTGAATTTTCAAGATTTTTTGAAATTTGATGTTTTTTAATATATTTTTTTGCCTTTACGTTGAAAAAATTCTAAAAATCTAATGAGAAGAAGGCTTATTTGAGTGTTGATTAAAATAACAAGATTTGTGTTGGTGAAGTGATTTTGGTAGAGCTATTTTCTGATGATGGAGAGAGCACGCCTTCCTAGTTGCCTTATGTCTTGGATAAGCCGTATGTGGAGGCAGAAAGATTATGGATGAAAAATGGGATAAGCCGTTTGTGGAGGCAGAAAGATTATAGATAAGAATGGGGCCTCGGTGGATATCTCAATCCCCGTGTTGATTTTCCGTGTCTTACTACCCTACTGCCCACGATATAAGCGAAAGAGCAACAAAGGGGAAGGAAAGGCAACATCCCCACTTCCAAAGTGCAAGTGTAGCACAGGGATTCAATTTTAGATGGCAGAAGAGAACCAAGTAGAAGCAGAAAGGCATGTGAACAAAGCTAGCGGCAAGGCATGTGGATCTGATATTTCAATTATTCCAACGAGCTTTTCATCAAATGAAATAAAATTTTCTGTTCGAGCTTTCTCTGCTCAAAAGAATTTTGATATGTTTTGATGGAGAGTTGGTTGGAATAGTTGAAATTATCAGATCCAGATGTTCTGCCCATTTTGAAAGCGATGAACATTAAGAGTATGGTGGTCGCTGCAGACAACCGGCATACAACAAACACCATTGCCAAAGAGGTTGGAATTGAGACTATTATGGAAGAAATGTTACCTAAGGATAAAGCAGACCAACTGAAGAGTTGCAGGTACTTCTTGTCTCAAACATCCTTTTTAAGTGCTGAAGGAATCAGCCAAGCATTAGTCCCCTTGGTGAATTTTGGTTCAACTAACCAAAGGAGTTATCAACTTATTTTTAGGTTTTTAACAGTTTGCAATTGAAGCTTATAGTTTTTCTTTAAATAAACCGTCCAGAATGATTAAAAAATAGGCCAAGTTATTGCAAAAGTGTGTTGAATATTGATCGAAAGAGCTCATACCCTCTGTTGAGTCTGTAGACGTCTGGTATGATGGTAGCAATGGCTTAGACTATTTCTTAGACCAATATTAAACATAGCATTGCACTATATATACAGTTTCTTAAACATTATTTAGAGAAATTTGGAATGCATTAACCTTTCTATTTATTTGAAATTTGGAATTGCGTAGCTGTGTCATATTATTGTGGAATTGAATATTAACCTTTCTATTTATCTGAAATATATGGGGTCTCTGTTATCTTGTCTACCTTTTGCAGTCGGAAAAAAATTAGATTTTTTTTCCATATATATTAATTTAGAAGAGGAGTACAATAACAAACGCTTGATAAAGTAGCCTTAGAAAAAGTAGTTTAATTTATATATATATATATATATATATATATATATATATATATATATATATATATATATATTGACAAGTAACATATTTTTGTATTAGACTTTGCTTACAATCTTAAAGCTATTTGTATTAATTCCTATATATTCATTCTTTATCTCAAAATCAACACTTTATCCCTTCAAATCATTTCTAAGGGATGTGGGATTGATTTAATTCAATTCCAAGGAGTGCAAAAGTGATCCCTAAATTTTCTAAAGCATTGAATTCAAATTTAAACATTCTTGCGCATTTTACTAACCACTATGAGTTGACATAACACATGTTTGATGTGACATGTTGCTATATCATGGTACTTATAGACATTAATTGCATACCACAACACATGATGATTATAGAAGAACAATTAGAGAACACTTCAAGTCTAAAGGGCAATAAATGAATTGAATATGCAATATCATCATGTAGGCTATTTACACATTTGTGATGCTATCTTCAACCTTTCTCATTGTTGTTAATTCAATCAACCAAGGGGTTTGACCTTGGAGAACCCATTCATCTATGAGGTCAACAATCTCTTCATTGATGTCTCTAGACACCACCTTGCCTTTTGTAATTTCCTATAAGCAAAGGATGATAAATTTTCTTGTAATTTTTTTGTGAGGTTATTTGTATGTGTTCTAGGTTAATTTTGAATGTTAAAAGAGTTTCACGACAACAAGGATCATTAGCACATGGTACATTATTGATATATTATAAATTATTAAAACATGCTAATTTTGAGCATCCCAACTAGGCCAAAAAGTGGGGCACATTATTTTGGAATCATGCATATGTTGATATATTTGAGATAGTATTAAAATAATTATTAAAGTATTAGCTTCCAATCTAGTGAATTGGCTTTGCAATACTCTTTTCTAACATAAAAATTAGCTATATAATAAAATATGACAACTTTTCAATTGGAACCAAACATAAATAAAATATTTGGTAAACATCACCTTTCATGAAATCTTTAGATATAAAACAACATTACTAGTGACATTAGGTGTATAAGAATATCCTATATAAAATCATTCTCATTATTTGGAAAATGTATTTATATAGAAAATATATTTATTTACAACAAAACATATTTATTTAAGTTTTTTTTACAATTTTAGTTGAGATCATAGATTGTATGAATACATATAATTTTATATTTAAAGGAAAATTTTCTTGAGTAGCCTAAAAAATACCCCAAAATCATTCACTTCAAAATTTACCTCAAATGCCCCCCCTAAAAGCCTTTTGAAAAATCTTGCTCAAAATTTCCCTTGAAACCTCACTTAAAACTTGCAAAAAAGATTGAATGTGGAGATAATAAATAACCATTTTATGAACCAAAATAAGTTCATTTCATACCAATTCTCATATTTCCTCTCAATTATATAGGTTTTCCACTTCTATGTAGATTATAATAGATTAAGTTAAGAGGACAAACTATGATTTGGATAGACTTCATAATTGTAGGGAGGAGAGGAGGCATTTTTATTTAGATGGTTTGTCATAAAAAGATATAAATGATTAAAAAATTATAAATAAAAACATTATCACCATATTTAATCATCCTCATACCAATCTACCCATCCTTTTGATGTAATAAAATTAATCAAATGGTGTTGACATGCTAGGTTTTTAGGTAAACTTTTGAACCATTAGTGGATGATTTTTGACCATAAACCACATGAAAATATTGAGTTACCATTATTTTTTAGAAAATTATGAGTTGAGTTTGAGATTACCTAAAAACCTATTACTTTAATATGAGATCATTTAGGGTATTGGTGGTGGCTTTCCATAGCCTAGATTTGGTGCACATATTGATCCAAATTAACAATTTCCTAGTCCAACTTTAGTCACTCTTCTTGCACCCACCATTATTTCTCTCATTCAATAGGAGGGTACTATTGTAACTCTAGAATAATTAAGAAAAACATCACTTAAATTGATTGACCAAGTTACCTAATTTGTATCTCCAGTCAATAGAGAGTATGGAGGAGATGGTGCTTGTCCATTGAGCACCCTAGGCATGTTGAGATCATTATGGAGTTCACCCTATTTTTTAAAGAATTGTAATAAGCCTCGTTATGGTCATTGTACATCTATTTTAGGGTTTGTAGTAGAGGCATTATTCTTCAAATGGTTAATGAACAATTCACTTGCTACTTTTACACATTTATGCCACATTTTATGTACATAATATATTTATTTATAAACTTTAAATTCTAATGTATATATGTATTAATGCTAATTTTTTCTATATGTATATATAATTTTCTAATTTTTATTAAATAAATAATATTTATCATGTGTAGATGAGGGGCAACAATTTGAGATTGCATCATCTTCTCTCGATAACAATTTTTTTGACACACCTTATATGGTACACCAAAAAATTACCCTTAACCTAGTGTTAATTTTCATTTAATACTAAAATTAGATCTAATTAGGTTTTATATTTGATTAGAATAACTACAATGCAAACTTCTAGTAAAAACCTTAAAGTATAATATTCAATTCTAATAATTATTCCTAATCATATTTACAAGAGTTGGGAGGTCATAAGAATTCCACATTAGACCAAAAATATGTAAATATGTGTTTATGATCCTCCATAATATTATTTAAATCATTATTGGGATACAAATAGTTTATACATGTTTGCACTATGTCTAATTTAAAAGTTTGTACATACTACATATGTTGGTTAAAAAATTATATAATTTTTAATTGAAACCATAATAGATCATTTTAAAACTAATTTTAAGTGTTTCTATTATATAAGCATCATGGTCAATGCATAACCTATATAATTTTATTTTGTATAAACTTTCATTATACTTGGGTATCAAAATTTATATTAAATAATCTTTTTTTTTAATTAATGTTTTAAAACTAGGAAAATCCAATAAATGAAATTTTTACAATTAGGAATGAATGATTCAGATTAGGTTTTCAACTTTTTAGATTTCATAGTAAGAGTATTCCACACATATTAGTTAACTATTCAATTTGTTGATGCAAAGAGTTCTCCCCTATTGACAAACAACCACTCACACAATTTTGTAAATTCAATTCACAATACAATAGATGATTGCCATTATTTTTTTGAAAATTTTCATTCAAATCAACATAAGACTAATTTGTTACAAAAAAGTCAACTCTCTCCTTCAATCGCCTCTCTTACACATGACATCCAATCTTCTCCTTCTTTGTTATGGGACAACAACATCCAATGTTCCTCTAACATGCAACACAACCTCTTGAAAATTCTATCTTCCTTAATCTCTATGCACTCCCTTATTTACTCCTACAACTACATTGCTAATATCTTTTATTTTTTGTTTCTCTCATTTCAAACTTCCTGCGCTACCATTTCCCTCTTCACATACTTTATTTTCTACCAAACTCTAATGAAATTGTGTTTTCAATTTCCACGCACCCCACTATAGTCTGCTTGTAGCTACACTTTTCTTCACATATTTTTCCCCCTATCTTCTTCACATCCACAATATACCATTTATCTTTTCTCTTCAACTTCAAGTTACAACTACTTTCTTAATCCAAAGTTCAATTTTTATTTTCATACTCCATTGGATTTGTTGCTCCTTTGCCTATGCAACCTCTATATTTTTTTATTTTGTCTTTTTGTGGCTTTTACCTGCCCCCTCAAATTCTCAAGGTTGTTAGCCTCTTCCTCATTTTTTTTGTGTCCCTTCACCTTTTGTTGTAGATATGGGAATATCTATGTTTTTATTTTATTTAAATTCTCATACTTCGTTATAAAGCCACATCTCTGCCTCTATAAAAATTTATTCTCTTTTAACATTTTTTCTTCCCCTTCTTATACTGTGGGCCTCTACTTTGTTTTAATATGAATTTATCCTCATAAAATTGGCATCCCATTCTTTGTAGCTATAGAATTTAAAGATAATTCACTATTCAACTTTGATACTATTGACAGTGTCATGGGTGCTGACAGGTGGAAAATGCAAAATTCCTTGTTTCAGCCAAAAAATTTATGAACCCCTCAAGTTCTTTGAAAAAGGATTTCACTCCAACCCTCATAAATTTTGAAAATTTAAAATTTTTCATAAATTGATGACACACTTTTGACATTAACTACATAAATTTTTGGCATTAACTTTTTCCAAATGGTGAAAGATATGATTTAAAATATTTTTACACATTTGACATGGTACCTCCAAGTGTGCCCCTGAAAAAGGATTCTACTCTAGCTCTTATGGATGTTTGGATATAAATTTCACAAAATTGCCTACAAAGAGTAGAAACTACAAACCAATGAAAGTTTGATTTTTGCAATTCCTTGTTTACTTTGAAGTTTTGTGATGTCGAGATATGTGAATGACCATCAAACCAAATAAAAAATGAAAACCAAACTTGAAAATGTTTTTGGGTGATGTTGATTACTAGTTCGCTCAGATGCTCTTGCATCAGACATGCCATGTAGGAAGTTTTGTGAGTAGGACTCACAAAATGGAGTTGGGGAATAGAAATATCCTTTTAGGTTGTAAACAACCTACTTCAAACTCTATTATTGAATTAGGTTGAGATAATTTCTTCTTCCACCTCTTCTAACATTTCGTTGGGACACTTGTCATCCTCGTCCACCAAGTGTGCACCTTCATGCCTATTGTGGACACACATCCACCATCTAGACTGTCCTCCTCTACCAATGGATCTCTCTGCTCCTCCAATTAATCACTTCTTTTATCTCCTCTTTCATGGGATCAATCCCACCATAGACCATCACCTCCACCAAAAATATGCCTTCCCACTCATCCACACTCAAGTTGATATGATCAACTTTATGGAAATTAAAGATTTCCATATCCTCCTATATTCTCCCCTCGTCATACTCTTAAATTTATCCCCTCATAAATGAAGGTAAAGAAAAATCATGATTGAATTTCTAAATTTTAGAAAATACCTCATCCTTCTTTATTGTCGTGACATCTTCCTCTATGTCCTTCATTGTGATGTTGTCTTCAATTGCTACAACATATTTCTCTCCTTCATTCTCTATAATATTTTCAAACCATTCACCCTCTATCACTGAGATTTATGCCAACAAATCTTCTTCACCTTTACCATTCACTGCAACCTCTTTGCTACTCACTTCATTCTTTTCTTCCTCAATCGCTGCTACATCCAATTCAAATTCTTTGTTACTCCCCTCTTCACTTTCCTTCATATTATTTTCTTATTCACATACATCTGTAGGGGATGCTCTCACATCTCTCTCCTTCCATCATAGGCTACAACACTCATTTCTTTTACTTTTCTTTTCCCTATCTTGGTTCTTCTTCTCGCTTCTCTTTACCAATCTTCTCTCATCTTCACCAATATTCTTTTCCAAATTCTCTATCCTATCTTGGATCTTCCCCACTTCTTCACAGAATATCTTTCCCATCTCTTTAATCTTTTCATTTTCCACTTCTTCCCAATATCGCTCCCAAAAGAAAATTCTCATGGGTCTCCTCATGACTCATCCCATCTTCATATGTTGCAATCTCACCTCAATCTGCAATCCACATCACACTTTTAATATTTTAATGTCTTCAATCTCTCTCGCTACTTAGGACCCCTCCCACCTACAACAACCCTCACACAAGCTTCTTCTCTACTTCCATCACACTTTTCTCTACCCATACCTGTCCTAGCATAGGCTACCTCATGTTTGACACTCTACCTATGTGATCATAACCTCTAGCTCTGATACCATTTGACACAAAGAGTTCTCCCCTCTTGAAAAACAACCACACACAATTTTATAAATTCAATTCAAAATACAATAGATGATTGCAAGTAACAAAATTTCAATTTTCATTCAAATCAACATAAAACTAATTTGAAGTAAAAATTTTAACTTTGGCCTTCAATGGCCTCTCTTACACATGACATCCAATCTTCTCATTCTCTGTTTTGGGACAACAACCTCCAACGTTCCTCTAACATGCAACACAACCTCTTGCAAATTCTATCTTCCTTAATCTCTATGCACTCCCTTATTTACTCCTACAACTACATTGCTAATCTCTTTTATTATTCTGTTGCTCTCATTTCAAACTTCTTGCACTAACTTTTCCCTCTTCATATACTTTATTTTCTACCAAACTCTAATGAAATTGTGTCGTCTTCAATTTCCACACACTCAACTATGGTCTTCTTATAGTTGCACTTTTCTTCACATATTTTTGTCACTTTCTTCCTCACGTCCACGATGCGCCCTTTGTATTTTCTCTTCAACTTAAAGTTGCAACTACTTTCTTATGCCTATGTAGCCTAAACAAAGTTCAATTTTCATTTTCATACTCCATTGGATCTACTACTCTTTTTGCTACATAACCTCTATATTTTGTTTTCTTTTTTGTGTGGATTTTACCTGCCCACTCAAATTCCCTAGGCCGTGAGCCTCTTCCTCATTGTTTTCATGTCCCTTCACCTTTTGGTATAGATATGGGAATATATATATTTTTATTTTATTTAAATTATTTTACTTCCTTATGAAGTTGCCTCTCCACCTCTATAATTTTTTTTCTCTTTTAACATTTTTTCTTCCCCTTATATCGTAGGCCTCTACTTTGTTGACATATGAATTTTTCCTCATAAAAATGGTATCCCATTCTCTGCAACTACAAAATTTGAAGACAAATCATGATTTGAATTTGACACTGTTGGGAGTGTCATGGGTGTCAGTAGGAAAAAAATTAAAAGTGCTTCATTTCATCTAAATTTTTTCCCAAACATTTGTTATCACCCCCTCAATTCCTTTACAAGAGGATTCACTCCAACCCTCATAAATTTTGAAAATTTAAAATTTTCGTAAATCGGTGACACACTTTCAATATTAACAACATAAATTTTTGGTATTAATTTCTCCCAAATGCTGAAATATATGACTAGTTATTTTTCACATTTGACATGATACCTCCAAGAATTCCCCTACAAAAAGATTCTGATTTTTTGGGAATAAATTTCACAAAACTGCTTGTGGAGTGTTGAAATTACAAACCTACGAAAGTTTGGTTCTTGCAGTTCTTTGCTAACTTTGAAGTTCTATGATTCCAAGAGATGTGAATGACCGCAAAACCAAATCAAAACTAAAAAACAAACTTGAAAATATTTTTGGGTGATGTCGATTACCAATCTGCCTGGATGCTCTTGCATAATTTGTTAATACAAATATAAATGAATATTTGACTCACTAAGATTAGAATACTCCTCAAAGATATAAAAATACCATTATAATATTCTAAGTAGGAAAATTATATAATTACATATTCTAAATTTATAATTAGTCAAATATAATACCAAGATTCCAAACTTGAACTTGGAATAATAGTATAGATATTTATCATCCTAATAATATTTTAGATACCCATGTCAAGGTTTATGGTCATCCATTCCTAGTAGAATCTTTATGAATAATACTTGGAATAGTAAAATTTAATATGAACATTCAAAATTTAATCTATAAGGGAAATATATACTTGTTGAAATTTCCACTTAGAATCAAAATAAATCATTTCACAATTAATCTTAAGCATTCTAAATATGCAATAATCATGCTCAAGGTCTAAAATATAACCTAATTTTATATAAAATTTCATTCCACTTGACTATCATAGATTATACAGAACAATCCATCTATTTGGTTTAATTAATATTTTAAAATCAAGATGGAATACCACAATGCCATTATCTTCAAACCAAATTTTTCTTGAGTAATCACATTTCAAATTTCATAGCAATAATATTCCAAATATTAGTTAATTATTCATTTTTTTGGCAAACCAAAAGATTCAATATTAAGTAGCTCAATATTAGCAATAAAGACCCAATAGAGGAATGGGAATAAGTGAGCCTAGCCATGGTTTTCACACTCCACTCCTAACCATAAACTATACGACTTAATATAAACATATTTTAAGGATAGATTAGGGAAGGTGGAATCCATACACACACATGACCATATGATAGACATAAATAAATTTGAGTGTAAATTACACATGTCCTATAAGTAATAGAAATCATGCCATTATCACATGCTCCTTGAAATATTACATAAGGGTAATAACCATATCCCTACATCCATAATAATTCACCAATCAATTATAATGACATAAAATAAAAGAAATAAACATTATTAACTAAAATAGAAATCATAATTTTTAGAATCTATGATAATATTTATAACTATAATTTAGTGCTATTAAGTAATTATATTGAATTAAATGGAAATAAACTTACCCAAAAAGTTAAGTCTCAAGGAAACTAAAAGAGCTCACAATGCTTACTTTTTTATCTCAACAAAAATGAAA